>RXON01002383.1:0-25355 GCA_009667805.1 Leptobrachium leishanense
ACCCACTTCCTGTGTCCACTCCCAAAGCATGCCGGGAGATGTAGTCCCAATGTTCAGTGTCTCACATCGCGCTTGTCTCCCTCTTGTGGCCAAAAAAAAGTACTACACAGCAGGGGATTTAAAACCAGTGCTACACATATATACTGTTTTACCTCATTATTATATAGGTTTTCAGGGCTATAACATGTTCTATATTTGATTCAATGTATGTTCCAATGTTCCAAGACAGAATCCATCCATCACTTCTTCTCACTGCGAGGAATGGGAGATGGGGAAAAAATTGTTCCATGGCTACTTTGCGATCCCACAAGTACAAGCTCATGGCTAGGACAAGCTGAGTTCCATGGAGCCTTATAGTCATCATGAAGTGTACTTCTACTGGCATCAGGCTGTGCTTCTGTTTCATTCCGCAGCCTACCACAACTGGTGCAGAATTGATGTGGTAAAAGGAAGACCGTAAGGAAATTGGCTTACACCAAATTTTTCACTTACTGTCTCCCTTTTACCATCAACAGTAGAATAGAGCCCATGAATTTTATCACAGTGGTTACCAAAATAGAACTCACCCTGAGATCAAAAGAGATGTTAAGGTGTTCAATTTTCCACCACTGTCCGCACACCACAGAAATCTGTTAAAACTTCTTCATTTCATTTTATCAATCTATAACATTAGCTATTTCTTTCTAAATGCACAGAAGGCCAGATGTTAATTATAAAACCTTGAACTGATAGGCTCGAGTGGCTCAATTTAAAACGGCATTTATTGTATCCAAATTTTATTACAATGTTCATAAAAGATACAATAACATTGAGGGGGTTATTAAGAGAGCACCGAAATGTCACCGACATTTCAGTGCTCTCTCGTTCCCCACACTACCCCGCACTTTGGGGAATCAAATTTCCCCACCCTGCGGTGAATTCAGAATTCACCAGTGTCCCCGAAGTGCAAGGAAAACACAATGAAAACCCGCCGGATCCACCACAAGAAACACGCCGAACGCGTCAGAAAAACCCGATGAGCTGCTGATCACAGTGTAGACCAGCCCGCTGGAAAAAAGCTAACAAGCTGACGAAAGGGGTAAAAAAACAAAAACAATGCAATTGAAAGTGTCAAAAAGTCAATGGGGCTCAAAAGTTCGAAAATTAAGGTCCCCTCCAGAGGGCATATATGCTGCAAGATATTGGTCATAAAAGTGTATGGGGGTCCGGGAACTGCCCTGGGACGACGGGAAACAATGAAAAACAAGTAAAAAACATTTTTAACCATTTCACTGCTGAGTGCTGAGCCATTTCACCGCTGTGCGCTGAGCTCATTTTTATCGCTTTTGCTCATGTTTAAACACGATTTGAAGCCATGGGAAATGTTTTACACCAATGAGTGGAAAAATTACGATCTTAACACAAACGTTAACGCTCACTTGCGTGAGCATTAATGTTTGCTGCGGTGTTCACCGCATATTACAATCCAAATGCAAATAGGTTAAGTAACCCGTTTGCGTTTGGTACCTTGCGCTTTCAGCACGAGGTTACTGTACTTTGCACTCCCTATTCGTAACATGGGGAGCGCAAAGTGTTACTCAGCGTTAGTGTTACAATCTACTAGCGCTGATTAACGTCTGGCTGTGGTTAGCAAAACGTTAACCACAGCCAGGACTTGGTGTTAACGGATTCTGCTTCTGTAGAATCCGTTAAGACCAGGCTAAAAAATAAAAAAAATAATTGCATACTCGCCTCCTGTCCCGCGGCGAGGACCGCGACTCCAACTGCCTCCTCCATCCGGTGGGAGCAGGGAAAGACTGGGGGAAAATTTCCCCCCAGTCTCTCCCTGCTTATCACTACGCCGACTGGCCGGATCTCACGAGGCGAGATCCGGCTGGTCATGTGACCAGCAGGGGGCAACTCAATGGAGTCCTATGGACACAGTCGCGAGATCCTGGATTGTTATGCGCCGTAACAATGCAGGCAGCATTTTTTGCACCTGCAATGTAATCCAGCGTTAAAACGCGGGTGCAAAGGGAAAGCTGCGGGCGCAGTGTTTCCCTCCCTTGCGTCCACATTTTAATGCTGAGAACGTATTTTAGCCCAAGGTGTGGGAAATGTTAATCCCATAGGATTCAATGTTAAAAAAGGTGTGGGAAATGTTTTAGCAACAATGTGTGGGAAATGTTTAATCCCGTAGGCTTCAATGTTTAAAATATTCCTGTTTTAATTCAATATTTAATAAACTGTGGCTTATAATATTCTGCAGTAAAGAGTCTTTTTATTTTTAGATTTTTTAGGATCTAGTAAGCATTTTTTTTAAAAAAAAAATTAACTTTCCTCGAACGGCCCGAAAAGTTTGAAGTTCGCGAATTTTCGAACGGCCGATGTACAAATCGAACTTCGAACTGATTCTAACCGGCAGCCCATCCCTACTTGCTGGCAGTTCGCCAAAACTTGGCGAACTGCCTGCTCTCTAAATAGCCAACAAGCCCTGAAATGTCACCTTGTGGGGAAATTCCCTGTTCGGTGATATTTCTGGCCAGATCGGCTCTCTCCGAATAACCCCTTGTGGATTTTACATTTCGACATAACTTATTATGTTATTATATTCCCAAATTTTAAAAGCCAGTTTGCATAGTTAATATCATTCTGTAAGATGATATTTTTTTTTACTAATTTTATCTTTATCATAATGCAAAATTAAAACAAATGATAGGGTTCACTCAAAAAATTAAGCATGTCTTGTGGTAGATCACAAAGGTGTATAACAATATGGAATACAGGAATCCTAAATTAACTAATATATCACACTTTACAGTACTGATTATTTTTATTTTAAGAAAAAAACTGAATAAAAGAAAGGTTTGTAAATTTACTGTGGTTTGCATACAACTGTTAGTATTCCCATTTCTTAAATAATATATAGTCATTTCAGAATGCCATGTTAGAGCACAGTAACATCTTGATGAGCACTGGAATCTTTCTCTTCATCACTTGACCTCGTTCACTCTTTTGCAGCAGTCACGACATTGTCTATTCCATGCTATGTGTGGAAGTTTATGCCAATTAAACACTTAACAATATCAATATGTGGGTTATCCCAAACAGCACATACAGTCCTTGGAAAAGTAGTGCAAAATAGGGATGTGCACCGACTTTGTTTTTGGTTTGTTTCGGTTTGGCTCGTCGGGGCTTTTAAAATTTTTGTTTCGGATCGTTTCGGACGATTGTCGTTTTGGCTCGTTTTTTCGTATCGACTTTTTTTCGTGATATCGGAAATTTTCGGTCTTTTAGGATCGTCTGTTCTCTTTGTTTCAAAGGGTCTATTCGTTTTGACTTAGATGAATGGTATTTCAGTCGATACGGTAATTCTGCTGATTCTATCGTTTTTTATGAAAGATCCTTTTTTCTTATGAATATGCATTGCACACCTTTATTTAATCATATTAAAATGGTATGAAAGGAAAAAAACTGTACAAAACGATTTAAAAAAATGCAAAAATACTGAGCCAAATGGTCTGACTTGAAAAATAAAAACCAGGACAAAATGTTTTAAAACAGAAAAAAAGCTGAACAAAATTATCTGAAACGAAAAAAAAAACAAGACAAATTAAATGATTTAAAAAAAAAAAAAGAATTAATGCAGCATATAAATCCTCACACTGCCGGGCACCACCTCTACAGTATAATTGTTGCAGCATATGAATCCTCACACTGGCGGGCAGCACCTTTACAGTATAATAATGCAGCATGTGAATCCACACAATGCCAGGCACCACCTCTACAGTATAATTATTGCAGCATATGAATCCTCACACTGCCGGGCAGCACCTCTACAGTATTATTACTGCAGCATATGATTCCGCACACTGCCGGACAACACCTCTACAGTATATTTAATGCAGCATATGAATCCTCACACTGCCGGGCAGCACCTCTACAGTAAAATTATTGCAGCATGTGAATCCACACACTACCAGGCAGCACCTCTACAGTATAATTAATGCAGCATATAAATCCTCACACTGCCGGGCAGCACCTCTACAGCATGATAATGCAGCATATGAATCCGCACACTGCCAGGCAGCACCTCTACAGTATAATTATTGCAGCATATGAATCATCACACTGGCGGGCAGCACCTTTACAGTATAATAATGCAGCATGTGAATCCACACACTGCCAGGCACCACCTCTACAGTATAATTAATGCAGTATATGAATCCTCACACTGCCGGGCAGCACCTCTACAGTATAATAATGCAGCATATGAATCCGCACACTGCCGGGCAGCACCTCTAAAGTATAATAATGCAGCATATGACTCCTCACACTGCCAGACACCACCTCTACAGTATAATTTTTGCAGCATATGAATCATCACACTGGCGGGCAGCACCTCTACAGTATAATAATGCAGCATGTGAATCCACACATTGCCAGACACCACCTCTACAGTATAATTAATGCAGCATATGAATCCTCACAATGCCTGGCAGCACCTCTACTGTATTATTACTGCAGCATATGATTCCGCACACTGCCGGGCAGCACCTCTACATTATCCTTGATTTTGCCAAGACCTTTGACACAGTAGACCATGGCATCTTGTTAAAAAAACTTAAAAACTCTGGTATTGGTGATCGCACGCTAACCTGGTTTCAATCATATGTATCCAACCGATCACAATATGTGTCCATTTCTGGCAGCTCCTCCCTCCCCGTCACTTACGGTGTACCCCAAGGCTCAATACTCGGCCCCTGCTATTTACGCTATTCATAAATGATCTGCCTAACATCTGCAAAGCCTCAACTTTACACATGTACACAGACGACACTGTAATCTATACCAGCAAACCAAATCTCCCGTAGCTGGAGGCAGTGCTGCAAGAACAATTCACAGAGGTAGAAAAGTTGATCAAACACAACAAACTTTTTTTAAATACGGACAAAACTGTAACGATGCTCTTTGGAACAGCACCTAAACTACATAAACTGCAAAATCCCCATCTATATGTTGGTACAAAATCAAATAGCACGCTGACCACAGTCACTTCTCTCAAATATCTAGGTATGTGAATAGACCAAAATCTCTCCTTTGGCCCCCACATCGAAAAACTCTCATCTAATCTTCACCCCAAACTAGGTGCCCTGTACAGAAACAAATCCTGCCTGAGCCCCACGGTAGGAAAGCAAATTGTACAACAAATGCTTATGCCGGCTATTGAATACAGCGAGGTAGTGTATGCAGCGGCTCCGCAAACACACCTTCAGAAACTTACTATATTGTATAACTCTTTCTGACGCTTTGCGCTACAATGTAACTACATGACCCACCATTGTGACGTGTTAAAAGAGCTAAACTGGCCGTCGCTGGAGTCTAAATGCACTTTTCACCTTTCCAGCCTGGTGTTTAAGAGCTTTTCTGGGAAGCTTCCACCCTACCTGAATAGACTGCTTCCTCCAGCAGTTCCCTCATCCTATAACCTCCGATCCAGGACCTGCAACTTACTTACAATACCACAATACAAAAAGACAGTGGCTCGGTCCTCATTTTCCTACAGAGCACCGCAGTTATGAATAACCTCCCAGACGCCATAAAATCTTCCCCCAGTCTTAAGTCACTCAAGAGCTCCCTATTAACATACCTCAATACGGAATGGACCTGTAAACATGTAACATAATGACTATTTCCTACATATTTATTTTCTGTTAATATGTATATTTGTGTTTTTAATATGTTGCATTTTATTACTTTGTATTTTTGTAACAACTGTAACATTTCAATGTTCTTGAACCCAGGACATACTTGAAAGTGAGAGAAGTCTCAATGTATCCTTCCTGGTAAAATGCTTTATAAATAAATAAATAAATAAATAATGCAGAATATGAATCCTCAAACTGCCGGGCAGCACCTCTACAGTGTAATAATGCAGCATATGAATCCGCACACTCCCGGGCAGCGCCTCTACAGTATAATTAATGCTGCATATGAATCCTCACACTGCCGGGCAGCACCTCTACAGTATAATAATGAGCATATGAATCTGCACACTGCCGGGCAGCACCTTTACAGTATAATTACTGCAGCATATGATTCCGCACACTGCCGGGCAGCACCTCTACAGTATAATAATGCAACATAGGAATCCGCACACTGCCCGACAGCACCTCTTTAGTATAAGGGTAGGGTCAGACGAACGCATTTTTCGCGTTGTCCGTGAAAAGTGCGTTCGAATGAATGGACGTATTTTTTCACGGAATACGCGATAGCGGTCATACGATGTTCATTTTCGTCCGTGATTTTGTACGGATCATCAATAAAACACTTTTTGCGTCTGGACGTTATGTTGGCCGGACATTAGCAGCGTCTGACGTCTCCTAATCACGCACACATGCCACTAGCGGTCACAGCGCACTCTGTACGTCAGTACTAGCAGTATCACGTTCTCAAAAAAAATGTGTTTGTTTGCCGCTTGCGATGCGCGGCCGCACTTTTGTGCGGCCGTGCTCCACATATTGCCCGTCATTTGCTGCTACTACGGCCGTAAAGTGCGGCTGCACGCGCGTTCGTACTGCGTTAGTCTGACCCTAGCCTAATTAATGCAGCATATGAATCCTCACACTGCCGGACAGCTTCTATACAGTGTAATAATGCAGCATGTGAATCCGCATACTGCCCGACAGCACCACTTTAGTATAATTATTGCAGCATATGATTCCGCACACTGCCGGGCAGCACCTCTACAGTATAATTAATGCAGCATATGAATCCTCACACTGCCGGGCAGCACCTCTACAGTATAATAATGAGCATATGAATCCGCACAATGCAAGGCAGCACCTCTACAATATAATTATTGCAGCATATGACTCCGCACACTGCCGGGCAGCACCTCTACAGTATAATAATGCAGCATATGAATCCGCACACTGCCAGACAGCACCTCTACAATATAACTAATGCAGCATATGAATCCTCACACTGCCGGGTAGCACCTCCTACAGTATAATAATGCAGCATATGAATCCGCACACTGCCCGGCAGCACCTCTTTAGTATAATTATTGCAGCATATGACTCCGCACACTGCCCGGCAGCACCTCTTTAGTATAATTATTGCAGCATATGACTCCGCACACTGCCGGGCAGCACCTCTACAGTATAATAATGCAGCATATGAATCCGCACACTGCCAGACAGCACCTCTACAATATAACTAATGCAGCATATGAATCCTCACACTGCAGGTAGCACCTCCTACAGTATAATAATGCAGCATATGAATCCGCACACTGCCCGGCAGCACCTCTTTACTATAATTATTGCAGCATATGACTCCGCACACTGCCCGGCAGCATATGAATCCGCACACTGCCCGGCAGCACCTCTTTAGTATAATTATTGCAGCATATGACTCCGCACACTGCCGGGCAGCACCTCTACAGTATAATAATGCAGCATATGAATCCGCACACTGCCAGACAGCACCTCTACAGTATAATTATTGCAGCATATGAATCCTCACACTGCCGGGCAGTACCTCTACAGTATAATAATGCAGCATATGAATCCTGACACTGCCGGGCAGCACCTCTACAGTATAATAATGCAGCATATGATTACACACACTGCCGGGCAGCACCTCGAGGAAAGTTCCATTTTTTTTTCAAAAAATGCTTAATAAATCCTAAAAAATCTAAAAATAAAGAGACTCTTTACTGCAGGATATTATAAGCAACGGTTTATTAGATATTGAATTTAAATATTAAAATTAAAATATTTTTAGCATTGAAGCCTATGGGATTAAACATTTCCCACACCTTGTTGGTAAAACATTTCCCACACCTTGTTGCTAAAACATTTCCCACACCTTTTTTAACATTGAAGTCTATGGGATTCAACATTTCCCACACCTTTTTAATCATTGAAGCCTATGGGATTCAACATTTCCCACACCTTTTTAATCATTGAAGCCTATGGGATTCAACATTTCCCACACCTTTTTAATCATTGAAGCCTATGGGATTCAACATTTCCCACACCTTTTTGCTAAAATATTTCCCACGGCTTTAAATCGCGTTTAAACGGTAAACAAACGGTAAGCAAAAGCGGTAAAAATGAGCTCAGCGCACAACTGTGAAATGGCTCAGCACTCAGCAATGAAAGGGTTAAAAACTTTTGTTTTTTACTTTTTGTTCCATTGTTTCCTGTCCCCCAGGGCAGTACCTGGACCCCCATACACCTTTTATGGCCAATATCTTGCATATATGCCCTCTTGGAGGGCACTTTAATTTTCAAACTTTTGAGCCCCATTGACTTGCATTGTGTTCGAATTGTGGTCGAATTTGAATTCAAACTTTTTTGGATGTTTGAGTTCGAATTCAAACCAAACACGGGGGCGTTCGGCCCATCACTACTCTATAGTATAATAATGCAGCATATGATTCCGCACAGTGTGCAGATTCAGGTACTGCCTGGCAGTGTGCAGAATCATATGCTGCATTATTATACTGTAGAGGTGCTGCCCGGCATTGTGAGGATTCATATGCTGCATTATTATACTGTAGCGGTGCTGCCCGGCAGTGTGCGGATTCATATGCTGCATTGTAGAGGTGCTGCCCAGCAGTGTGAGGATTCATATGCTGCATTACTTATACTGTAGAGGTGCTGCCCGACAGTGTGCGGAATCATATGCTGCATTATTATACTATAGAGGTGCTGCCCGGCATTGTGAGGATTTATTTGAAATGAACTATCAAATGGTTCAACAATCAAATTTGAAATGAACTATCAAATGGATATCCAGTAATTATCGAATTTGAAATGAACTATCATTGGATATCAAGTAACTATCTAATTTGATCGAAATGATACGAAATTACGGAATCAGCAATGGAACCGAAAAATACGATGTCCGAAATTACCAAAATTGAACCGAAATCACAAATGGAACAAAAACGACTTGCGATTTTACAAATTTCACGTTCATACGAAATAACGAAATTATTTTGTTTCGTATCGGACATTATTTCGGATGGTGTGTATTTCGTTGTCGATCCAATTCGGAACATCGGGCGAATCCGAAGCACTGAATCGGCCCGATTCGTGAAAAAAAAACGAAATGGTCCGAAACAAAATACACATCCCTATTGCAAAATGAAGATAGTGTATTGTGACATAGCCGCACATGCTTGTGCTAGTAAATACTGCAGTGAGTAAAATATGAAGTCCATGTTTTACTCAGTGGACTCTTTTAGCACAAGCATGTGCATTTATGTCACTATACACTATCTTCATTTTGCACTAAAGTACTGTATGCGCCATTTGGGATAACCCACATATTGATATTGCTTGTTCTACATCACAATTTTTTTTATCTGTTCTCTAGCCCGATAGGCTGCATCGACAAATTTTTACATATGCTACATATCTTTACTTGTTATTATATTTGTCAGTTTGCCTATTGGGTTTATTTATTTATGTATCTGAATAATGAGCCAGCACTATAGGGGTTATTCAGAGAGAGAAGATCTGGCACCAAACAGGGAATTTCCCCATACGGTGCCATTTCATGGACATCCGGCTATTCAGAAAGCAGGCAGTTCGCTAAATATTGGCGAACTGCCAGCAAACACGGTGCCTGTTCGAAGGCAGTGAAAACCCCCATAGAGATGCAATGGTTAATCTATTCAGAGAACACCAAACAGCGGTGAAAACTTGCCGAAATGCCCTGATGTTCGGGGGTTTAATTCGACAGATTTATTCAGGCAAACCCCAGAGGCTTCAATGTTAAAAATATTCCTGATTTTATTCAATATCTACTAATCCAATTAATTATTTTAATCTGCAGTAAAAGTTCTCTGTATTAATACAAGAAATTGTAGGGACAAAGGGCGCTTTAGGACCTACACTGAATGTTGCTCCACACTGCCCAAGGGGTATGTTTGACACCACAAACACGAAGAATAAAGTAAAAGAATGTGGCCCTTAGGCGCCTAGAGTTTATGGGTCGGCTGTTTTGCCAATAATTTTGGTAAATGGATACACATTAGTGGTAAGAACATACAAAAGTCCCCCTATATATTGATCTTAAAGTCAATCTGTATATGGTAGCTTATGGCTCCTTGAAGTTCCAAGAGACACTTCTGTTCATTTGTTCTTTTTGCTCCTTAAGTGGTCAGGACAGACAGATCGAGTGTTTTAAATGTCCTCTTTATTGTCCCCAAATGTTGTGTTGATAGACTCTATCAACACAACATTTGGGGACAATAAAGAGGACATTTAAAAACTTGATCTGTCTGTCCTGACCACTTAAGGAGCAAAAAGAACAAATGAACAGAAGTGTCTCTGGAACTTCAAGGAGCCATAAACTACCTTATACAGATTGACTTTAAGATCAATATATAGGGGGACTTTTGTATGTTCTTACCACTAATGTGTATCCATTTACCAAAATTATTGGCAGAACAGCCGACCCATATACTCTACGCGCCTAAGGGCCAAAGTTCTCTGTATTGATTTTTTTTTTTAGAATCTTTTAGCCATTTTTCGGGATTTTTTCGGCAAAATCTTCTTTCTGTGGAGGCTGGCCTACCCTCTGTCCTTCTCGTCCCAGTCAGTATCTCAGAAGGTCTGGATCCAATCGCTTGCAAATTGTGATGAGTCACCCGCCTGCATTGCGGTCATTGGGATTTGTGTTCTTTCGGGCCACTGTCTACCGCTAGGCAAAGCCCATGTCTGATCCACCCAAGTGCCTGACACGGCCAGCTAGCCTACGCGAGCTGTAGGTGGCCGGCTGGCCTAAGTGACTTTGGATATGGATACTATCTCCATAACATCAGCGAGTGATTCTGCTCCATCAAATACATCTACGGTGCCTTTTTTAGAATTAGGTCAAGGAGGAGAGGACAGAGGGGGTCCTGCACCTCCAAACAATACTCCAGTGACCCAGAGCAAACCTATGGACACACGAGGGACGCAGAAAGAGAAAGAAAAATGACTGACAAAGGGGTACTTAATTTGTCTAATACAGTGCTCACGCCAGACCAGTCTCTGGTTCTAAGTAAAGGGTTAAATTTCTCTGCTACTAGTGGAGCAGATAGATTATTGACTCAGGTTGATTTACAATTTTTTTTTAGAGAGATTAATCTTAAAATCTTTTTTTCAGACAATCAACGCCAGCAGCCAAGTCTTCAGCAAAGAGCAGACGATGTCCCTACTGCAGATGCCTCAGTTCCAGAGACAGACAATATTCCCCTTGAGGTGTGTAGACTTAAAAGCCATTTCTTCCCTATGGTTCTTAATCCCTCCTCGATTACTTACATGAATGTTGAGAAACAAGAAATAGATGGATTACTTTGGAAGAGGTTTCCTAGCAATAATAATCTGTCGGCCAGGGAGAGACGAGCCCTTAAGAAGCTAAGTGTGAATAAAAAAAAAATCACCATCAAGCTGGCTGATAAGGGCGGCTTGGTAGTGGTTCAAAATACTGATGTCTATCATGCAGAAGTCACGAGACAACTGCTTGATATGACAAACTATAAAGTACTTAAATCTAATCTTACTTTTCAAATCATTAATCTCATCAAGGGCACTGTTAAAGTAGCCCTTGAAGAAGGGATTATTTCAGAGAAGATTGGTCAATTTCTCTATGTTAAATTCCCGACTATACCTGTTTTCTATACCTTGCCTAAAGTACACAAGGGTGTATTTCCACTTCCAGGATGCACTATTGTGGCAGGGACAAATTCTGTCTTTCAGCCTTTGGCAATTTTTATCGACCAGTTTTTACAACCACTGGTACCAAAAACGAAATCTTCTATTAAGGATACCAAGGACTTTTTACTGAAACTACGGGACCTACACCGACCGTCAGGAGCTATCCTGGCCACGCTAGATGTAAATAGTCTATACACATTTATTCCACACAATGAGTGTCTTAGGTCTATACGACATCATCTTTCAGAATCAACTATTTCAGCAAAACTGGTGGATTTTGTACTGGATTTGCTTGAGATAGTGTTGAAGAAAGACTATTTCAGGTATTGCACAATTGTTTATGAACAAAGTAGGGGTATAGCGATGGGTGCCAATATGGCACCAGCATATGCCAACCTGTACATGTCTTCTTTTGAGAAGGCAAATATTTGGTTGAATAACTCATTTTCTGAGAAAGTGTTCTCCTCGTTCAGGTATATCGATGACTCTTTTCTCATCTGGGAGGGCAGCAAATTGGATCTAAAGGCGTTTGGTAGGTGCACTTTCTTGATGTTTTGGTATATAGGGACCGTGATAGGTTAGCTACAGATCTATATGTAAAACCTACTGACGCTAACAGTTTCCTTGACTTTTCCAGTTACCACCCATTGGGGCAAAAGACGTCTATTCCTTATAGCCAGATGCTACAGGTTAAGCACATTGTGAGTGACGACACTAGACTTGACTCTAGGCTCCAGACATTGAGTATGAAATTCAAGGAAAAGGGCTACAACAAGAGGATCCTAAAACAAGCTCGGTTGAAAGCCTCTAGCGTTACTAGGGAAGAGCTTCTACGGGATGTTCCCAGGAGGAAAATTGACAGGGTGCCATTTGTGAGTACATATTCTCCTCTTTCCAAAGATATCAACAGGATCATTAGATCCTATTGGCGCATTCTGCAATGTGATAGGGATGTGGGCCGCCTGTTTTCCAATCCCCCTGTATTCGCAATGCAAAGGAATAGGAACATACGTGACCAGGTGGTCAGAGCAGATTCTCAACCTAGGGCTAGTGGGGGAGGGGGTTATGAGCAAAGTCAGCGCTTCCTTCTGGTTATTCCTTCATTAGATGGAAAACAATTTGATAGGCCTTCAGCGTTGGTCTGAGTTGCAAGAGTGCCTCCAAAAGAAAAAAAATCATACAAAGCATAGAGTAGTAAAGCTTAACATGCATGTGTATGATGAAAATGAAAGAGTTTCACTCACATGATTCAGTGTCCTCAATCAGACACTCGATATGCAGGCCGCTGGCAGCTTGGGTAGGGAATGCCAGATTTCCCTTCTTTGTTGGTGGAGATGCAGGGCTTTTCAGAATCCTATAGCATAAGGGATCCCAGTGCCTGTTCCCAGCAAAGTTTGTAGCAAGGTTTGAGCAGGCTGATGCTCTGGAAATGTAACCTCAGCAGCAGAGGAAAATGGAGAAAACGTACACAGATGTGATAAACTTTTTATTCCTAAATGAATCAAATAAAATCAATCATAACAGCAAAGTACACCGAAACGCGTTTCGCGGTATGTCACCGCTTCCTCAGTCAGTGTGAGCCATATCAAATTACACAATCCACATCTCAGCTTTGCACTTATGCACTTTTTATGATACAAATGGATTGATTTTAACTTCTATTTTTTGCGCACAATCTCATGTGTTTTGTGACTTTTGCACAGTGGATTTTAACAGTGTTTATCATTATCCATAGAATCAACTACTCTAGTTGCGCTATCACTTGCTAAACACTGCACAGATGCACTTTTAAACGAACCGGTTTATGCTGCACATATTTTGCTAAGTTTGCACACCAGCTTGCAAGTTTTGCACATTTGCACATATAAGATTGCAAGTGGATACACTTGATGTCATGTATTGCTGCTACCTAACACTGCTACTATAACTAATTTTACAGGGATTGTTTATGACATTTTGTTGTTTTAGCATTTCTATATATTGCACTTTATGCAACTTTGTTTGCTGCTTAATATTACTGTGTTTTATCACTGCTGCCAGAAATGGCAATTCCTCTCTCATAAAGAGCCACCAGGTGGCGCCATAAGTACAGACTTTCCCTTTCTTTACAAGTTTGCACATCAGCTTGCAAGTTTGCAAGTTTGCACATTTGCACATATAAGATTGCAAGTGGATACATTTGATGCTATTTATTGCTGCCACCTAACACTGCTGCTATAACTAATTTTACAGGGATTGTTTATGACATTTGTTGTTTTACAATTGTTATATATTGCACTTTATGCAACTTTGTTTGCTGCTTGATACTACTGTGTTTTATCGTTACTGCCAGAAATAGCATTTCCTCTCTCATAAAGAGCCACCAGGTGGCGCCATAAGTACAGACTTTCCCTTTCTTCAACCTAGGCCTAGGCAAACTTTTCTCTCAACTTCGGTGCATGGTACGTATGCATGTCTGCAATGCAATCATTGCAACGGCATCATTAAAGGTGACACATGTACTTACCCGAGTACCGGCGAAAGCATTAAAGTAAAAGGTCTTTTTACCTTTCAGTCTGACTTCGTAGTCTATTTATTGAAGAATCCATGTGGTCTAGGCTATGTTGGCAAGACTACGAGACCCTTCAAGGATCGAATTTCTGAGCACAAAACCTCTATTCGCAACCCTATATCCGAGCACCCTGTTGCTAGACACTTTAGGGATCTGAGGCATAATGTCTCACAATTATGCTATCAAATATTGGATAGGATTCCTCCTATGTAGAGAGGTGGCGATCGGGATAGGCTGCTATTACAAAGGGAGGTTAGATGGATGTACCTGCTGGACACGGTGTCCCCCTCATGGTCTCAATGAGAAGCTTGAGTGACACTGATTCCTGTAGGTGCATCCATCGAGGCATCTGCAGTGTAAGTGAGCAGTTCGATGTTATCTTTTATTCCTCCCTTAGCTATGTCCTTCCCGTGGTTAAGCCATATCATAAGTTTATTATGTATTTTTATTCTCTGTGTCATTCTCTGGTCTGCTCCATTTCGAGACGTTTATGGTCCCTTTAAGATTAAAAAAATATATGTATACATAAAAATATGCATATATATTTTTTTAATCTTTATACATTTTTTATGGTTTTGTATTTATGGGAGTATGTTTTTTCACTTGGTGGGTTATTCCGAAGGGAGTAGGTGAGATTATTTATCTTTTTCTTTACAGACCTAGCTGGGTTTTCCCCAGTCACCTCAAGTACCATGGATTCGTGAGGATTCCTATGATTGGCAAAACCATGTATTAGAAACTCCTTTTTCGCCAACCGGTGGTACTATTTGATGGTCCTGCATATGTTGATTTGTATTTTGGTTTTTTTGCGTCATCAGAGTGAGCTACACGCATGCGCACAAAAGATTTTCCTGTGTCTATGGGGCATTTCCGGACCTACGCTTGCACACTGAGCTTGATTTCTGCTATCATGTTAACGCTGGCTGGCGCACTCGACGGAAGCAATGATAGTCAGAAGATTTCTGTTCTTTACAAGAGTAATCAGTATGTAGCGATTTTTCTAATTGGGTTCATGTGTACAAGAAGTCGTCTGTTCCGCCTACCTTGTATATACTGTGTATATAGAGGGGTATTCTGTATGGTCTATGTTGGGGCACTATGCACTGAGGAAAGGGTTGTATCCCTGAAATGTTTGCCCATGTGTTCTCTTTCTGGTAAATAAATGTGGTTACACTAGTGCACCTTGCAAAGCAGCACTGGATGATTTTGTTCTTTTTTCCTTGGCCTAAGTGAGCTGCAGGCGGCCGGCCTACACGAGCCGCAGGCTCACACCAGCCCACTGAGCCACCAGGAACCTCTCGGTAGTCCCGATGGCCAGTACATGCCAGTGTATATTTAATTTGAGTTGAAGGCAGTAAGTGCAAACAAATTTGGGTCCTAGATAAATTTGTTCCAGACCGAAGTATAAAGACATT
Organism: Leptobrachium leishanense; assembly: GCA_009667805.1. Lineage (NCBI taxonomy): Eukaryota > Metazoa > Chordata > Amphibia > Anura > Megophryidae > Leptobrachium > Leptobrachium leishanense. The sequence goes on from RXON01002383.1 coordinate 15,669, forward strand.
TAACACTTATGTGGATATCCAAATAATTAAAAGAAGTTTAAGTTTGAAAAAGTTTTTTTCAAAGACTCATTAAAGAGACAAATGATAGAGAATAATGAATATATCAGAGTATCTGGACCACCTCCTACAGACATTGGTGGTTCTTCAGACACCCACCTATATTAAAGATATGGGAGCAGTATTGACGTTATTAGAAGAACTTAATTGGGAAGATGACTATTGTTTTGCCACTTGTGATGTCAACTCCTTATATTCAGTGATTCCACATGGGAGGGGCTGTGAAGCCGTGGAACATTTTTTGAAGGATCCAGGCAAATTTGTACAGATAGATTTTGTCAGGAGGGGATACAACTCATTTTGATCAATAACTATTTTTGGTATGGAGAGGAGTATTATTTACAGGTAACTAGGACAGTGATGGGACCAGGTTTTCCCCCCGACGGGGCATGGCTGGGGGAAAAACCTGGTCTTCTTCAAACACTGTATAGATGATATATTGATAGTATGGCGTGGAGAAATTCAAACATTAACGGAGTGTATTGTCTATCTAAATAGAAATCAGTGGGGAATTAAGTTGGACTCGACTATCAGTAAGGAGAATGTTATATTTTTAGACATACAAATTTATGCAGAAGGAGGAAGATTAAAAACAAAGACCCACTTTAAAGATGTCCACGTCAACAGCTATATAGGTGTAGAGCAGTGTTTCCCAATCCTGTCCTCAGGACCCTCCGCCTCACCCGGTTTGCCAGATTTCTGAAGCACAGCACAGGTGATATGATTTGCTGCTCAGCGATTGCAGGATTCAGTCTGCATTTCCCCAAGGTGATCTGCAAAATCTGGCCAGGTTGAGGGTCCCGAGGACAGGTTTGGGAAACACTGGTGTAGAGAGTAGCCAATATCCAACTTGGCTAAAAGCAATCCCTAAGGGTCAGATGTTAAGACTCTGTCGAAATTCCACAGAAGTTGACCAGTTTGACATCCAGTCGGAAAAACTTTTTATAGATTTTGAAGAGAAAGGTTACCATAGGGAAAAGGATTGCAAAAAAGTGAGAAGAGAGGTGAGGAGGTTAAATAAAAGAGAGGTGGTAGGGACAGTAGGATGAAGAGAGACAATCATTCAAGGATTCCCAATAATTCTAGATTATAATAAAGCGAACAAAGTAATAAAGAAATCTATATATAGATATTGGCCTGTTCTGAAGGAAGATTCAACTTTAAAAGCCATATTACCAGATAAACCAAGGGTAATATTTAGAGGTAATAGAAATCTTAAACAAAATTTAGTAAAAAGTAATTTGGGGGAAAAGGGAAAAAAATATTTTAGGCTATCACTAGTTTTCTACGGATGTGGGAAATGTATAAGTTGTAGAGAATCTGAAAATGGAAAGAGACTGACAAAAGATCAACAGAAATATAAGATTAGGAAATTTATAACATGTCAGTCTATATATGTTCTCTACATGCTAAAATGTTTGTGCGGTAAAAAGTATATCGTAAAACATAAAGGCCGCTATATGTAGGAATCAATCAACATGTCAATAATGTAATCAAAGATGTCAACCATCATAGTGTCCCACAACATTTTAATGAAAGACAAGATAAGAATTCAAAAGTTCTTCATTTTGGGGGGATTGAGAGATTAAGAAGAGATTGGAGGGGGGAGAATTTGGAGGAGAGACTAACAAGGACTGAAATAAAATGGAACTATAAAGCTATAAAGCTTAACTCCACGTGGGATGAATGTTGACTTTGAGGTATGTCATTTCCTATAAATCTCTATTTTTGGGGTTGTATTAATACAAAATGGATACAAAGTAGTGGACTTTATGGTATAATTCTTAGAGGGGTACCATGAGATGGTTTATCAAATGATATTTTTTCGGATTAGGAATAAAATATGAGGGAATGAAGTTTGAAGAGAGAAGGTTTGGCACTATTATTTATTTATAATGTGCTTATGGCAAGTATTTCAGAGTCCTGGTTTTTGGAAAGGTTACAATGGGAATGGGCCCTCCCACTGACATTCACGAATGAGATGTGGATAATTTAGCGGCATAGTTGGAATGCAGCCGGAAGTGCCCTGAAGTATGTGGTGGACCACACGCCTCAACACGAGGTGGAGAATGAGCTGTAAGCAATAGAGACAAATGCAGGATGCCATGCTTCATGCTATGGTACGCACACCGGATTGGATGATATGGAGCGGTAGCCTATAAAAGGAACTTTGGAACATATGTGAATATTAATCCGACTGAGGAAGCCTACTGAAAATTAGGCTAAATGTGTCTTGGTTTTTATATATTTTTTTCATTTATGTTGTTTTTATATATGTTGTTTTATTGGTTCTTTTTTGGCTGTCCACATTTAATTGTTTAATAAATATATTTTTACAAGTTACAAGGTTGGTGTGATTGGAGAAGAAAAGAGGAGCCAATTTACTGTGGAAGTAGGAAGAAATGGGAAGGGTCCCTCCCTCACCAAGTGGGCCAAAAACGCTATTACCTGTAAGAATAATTATATTTTAATTTCCTGTATGAATATATAAATATTGGAATTAAAATACATACCTTAGTTAACATGCTCCATTTAGTTTGAAAATGCGTGTTCAAATATAGATGGGCTAAGGTTTTTTTTTTGGTGTCTCAAGTGTTGGAGTTGGTAACTCACCCGGAGAATTGTTTTTTGCAAGTGTTGGAGTTCCCCGTGGTTAAAAAAAACCCATCTCACTTGGTTGTTTGTTTGTTTGTTTGTGTTTATTTGTTTATCTTAACTCGCCCGTGGTGCGGAGTATGTGTTTGCATGTCTGTCATGCTTGTTTGCCTCCTGGATATTTGTTTATTTAGTTGCTTAAATCTCTGCTGGTCTGTTTCTTATATAACCGCTAGCCCTACTTTGTGCTCTGCTCCTCCATTGCAATCTCCATATTGCGCTTGCTTTGCATTTAGTTCTGTTTATTTAGCTAACAGATTTTATTCAATGAGACTGTTATTCAATTCTTTTTCCAGGATTCCTGAGAGTAAGTCTATTTCTTTGTTTTTAACTAATTAATATCTCTTTCTATTTGTAATATTCTATGTCATTATGTTATGATGCTGTTTGTATTTATCTATATATAAGGACTGTCTTTAGGCATGTCGCTTGTTGCACAATAGTTGTGAGCAGCTGGCAGCTTTGCTTTTCCTGCTTTTTTCCCCGTCCCACCCTTATCTTCTCTGAGCTTTCGCTAACATAGTTTCCTTTGATTTAAACCATATGGGATTCTTTTTATTGCAAGGAACGGGATATGATGACATGTAGATTGTGGGATACATAGTCATTTTAGTTGTTTGTGAACAAGAGGGATATAGTATGGTTTAAATCACCGTGGAAAGGACTGTATATCATCAATTAAAAACATATTTATGTCATTTGATATATTTTGTTTTCAGTGTGTGGGCACAGAAGAGGTGTATTTGGCTGTGAGTTCCGGAATACGTCCTGTTTTGACACAAATCAAATCAAATCAAAATAAGCTTTATTGGCAGGACCAAATACATTTTAGCATTGCCAAAGCATATGGGGAGGTTATAAGGGGTGGAGGGGGGTAGTGGGACATATATGGGGGAGAATGTGCAAGTCCACGGACATTATCAGGGGTAAGGGATAATCTGAAGTGGGATGGGGCGAGTCCGTGTTGGGGATTTATATGTCCGGGATCTCTCATGTTCCTCTCAGTCTGTGACATTCTGTGACGTCTTAGGAAGATATTTTCACCGCCGGCTCCTCTTCTCCCAGTATGATGTGGAGGTTCCTCATCTCTTCTATAGAGGTGAAGTCCGTGATGAGAGCGGAGAGTCTCTGGAAGTGAGTTTCCCTCAGTGCTGAGTTCTTGGGGCACTGTAGGAGGAAGTGAACCACATCTTCCAGGGCCTCCTGGTCACAACCCTGGCACAGTCTATTCTCCCTGGGCTTGTAGGTCTGTCTATGCCTCCCTGATTCGATTTCCAGGCTGTGGGCACTCAGTCTGTGCCGGCTCAGGATCTGTCTGTCCTTGGGGTCTTGTAGTACCTCCAGGTATGGGGCCAGTTTGTATTCCCTCTGTAAGGATTGGTAAATGGTGAGTTTCTGAGAGTATGCTATATCATGTCTCCATTCTCTGATATAGTTTTCCCTGGAATCGTTAATTAGGGCCTTTATTTGATATTTTGTCAGGTTGCATTCATGGGGCTTTGGATGATCAGGGTGGATATGAGTTGTTGCAGCCCACATGGTTTGGGGTGGTCCTTGTTGGCCAGTAGGGCTGCTGATGTTTAGGTGGTCCCAGTATTATAGCGCCCTCTTCTGTACTGCAAGAAGTAAGGGGAGTCTGCCCAGCTCGGCCCGGCAAGCATTGTTAAAGGTGCTCCGATGGACTTGGAGGAGGTACTTGCAGAATTCCAAATGGAATATTTCTGTTAGGCTGGTGTCCCATTTGGGTTGGTCAGGGTAGGTATAAAGGAGGATTGGAGTGATGATGCTATCAAAGATTTTAAGCCAGACTCTTACAGGGGGTTTTAGTTTGTAGAGTTTTCTTCTGATGGCATAGAAGGTTCTACACGCCTTGTCTCTTAGGGCCTCTATGGCTGGTTTGAAACTTCTCGATCGGTTTGTTTCTAGGCCGAGGTATGTGTAGCTGTTGGCTTCATCAAGAGTGCAGTCATTAAGTGTGAAAGAGGAACACTTGGTTTTTGCTTTCTTCCTTTGGAAAACCATGACCTTTGTTTTCTTTTGGTTGATGGGTAGTGCCCAAGCCGCACTGTATTTTTCCAGCACTTCCAGGCTGTCTTGTAGACCTCGCTCTGTTTATGACAGTAATAGGAGGTCATCTGAGGTCATGTAGAGTTAGTCCTGGTGCTAAGGAGGATTCTAGAGCTTCAGCCAGTCCATTGATATAGATGTTAAAGAGGGTTGGATTTAAGCTGCAGCCTTGTCTGACTCCACGAGCCTGCCGGAAGTACTCTGTTCTCTTCCCATTCACCTTTATGCTGCAGAAGTTCTCATTATATGAGCTCTTGATGACATCATATGTTTTCCCTCCTATTCCACTCTCCAGTAGATTGAGGAACAGGCCTGGATGCCACACTGAGTCAAAGGCCTTCTTAAAGTCCACAAAGCAGGCAAATATTTTCCCATGTTTTGTATTGTGGACATGGTTCTTGATAAGACTGTGCAAGGTGTACATGTGATCTGTATTGCGATGGTTTGGCACGAACCCTGCTTGACTTCTGTTGAGGACGTTATGCTGTGTCAGGAAGTTGAGGATTCTTTTGTTCTGGATGCTATTGAACAGTTTTCCCAGTGTGCTGCTGACACATATCCCTCTGTAGTTGGCTGGATCATATTGGTCTCCACTCTTATGGATGGGTGTTATGAGGCCTTGGTTCCTTACTTGAGGGTAGAATCCAACGCTCGGGACCAGGTTGAAAACTTTACATATTGCGGCGTGTACTTCTGGAGAGCAGTGTTTAATCATCTCTGGAAGAATTCCATCCATCCCGCTGGCTTTTTTACTTCGCAGATCTTGAATTTTTTCTGCTACTTCTTGGGGTGTAATGGTTGTATCTAACGGGTTTTGGAAATCCTTGATATTTTCCTCCAGTTCATGTAGTCTTCTGATGATGTGTTCCTGTTCCCCAGTTAGCTCCTCTTTGGGAATGTCTTTGTACAGGCTCTTGAAGAAGTGGAGCCAGATGTTGCCATTTTGGATGTGGAGGTGGTTTTTCTTGGATCCTGAGCCGATTTGACTCCAGGTTTCCCAGAAAGAGTTTTCCTGAAGAGCCTCTTCCAGTTGTTGAAGGTTTTGGGAGATGAAGTTTTGTTTTTTCTTTTTGTGGATTTGTTTATAGTTTTTCTGCATGACACCATGAGTGATCCTCAAGCCGATGTTGTCGGGGTCTCTGTGTTTTTTATTTGAGACTGTTCGTAGGTTGTTTCTTAGTGTTCTGCATTATTGGGTTGTTTATTGGATGATTTCTTGAAGTTGACTTTTTTAATGTTGGAGGTTTCTGCGATGGTGTGTAGTATGCTGTGGAGGTCCTTTGCTGCTCGGTTCGCCCCCTGGGGACTTAGTACATAGGTATGGTTTTGAAAGTCTGTTAGCTGATCTTTGATGTCGGGTTTGTTGATGACCTCTCTGTAGGCTATGGTAGAGTTTCTGGTCCATTTGAATGATGGTGGGAGGTTGTACAGTCCGCTCTGATGGGGTTTTGAGGATGGTTTGTTTGAGGATTTAATATAAAGCAGTAGTTGGCTGTGGTCTGACAGGTGTGTTTGTGGGGTGACGGTGAAGGCGTTGATGTGAGCGGAGTTCATATCTGTGATTGCATTGTCTACCACACTGTTTCCTACATGGGAGCTTAATGTATACCTTCCCAGAGAGTCTCCCTTGGTGCGGCCATTAAGGATGTAGAGCCCGAGACTCCAACACAAATTCAGCAATTTTCTTCCACTCTTGTTGGTTGTATTGTCATAGCTGTTTCTTTGCACCTGTATTGACTCCTGACAGTAGTTTGCGCCTCCCAAAATGTATGTGTTCCCATCTGAGGTCACATAATCCTTTTCTCTTCCTGTCCTGGCGTTGAGGTCTCCATAGAGAAACACATGTCCTAGGGACTGGAAGTGGGTGGCCTCACTCTGTACAACCTCATAGGTGTCTGTTTTGGAGTATGGAGATTCTGGTGTTGCAATGTAAGCTGCACATAGGAAGATGTCTGACTGAGAGGTGAGGATGGAGCTACTTATTTTTATCCAGATGTGGCTCTCTCCTTTCTTGATTGCTTTGATGTTCTCGTGTAGCTCCTCCTTATACCAGATTAATATTCCTCCTGAATGGCGACCCTGTTTGATGCTTTGATCCTTCCACTATAACATTGTTATTTTAGGGACTTGTTACGACAATGGATATATGCTGTGAGTATCTATCAGGGATAGTAAAATAGAAGGTATTACAGATAGGTAAGGGATTGAATATTATCTATCTTTCATTTGGGGATGAGACCAAATAAATAATAAAAGCAATTACATGCTAGCGATTATATATATATATATATGCCCTGTTTCTTTGTCATCTGCTACAATATTTCGAATATTACTAGTGTAATTATATTGAAATAACTGAGATAATTCCCAGATTTTTTCTATTAAAGCTTTGCAACTAAGAACAAAGCAATGAATCATGGCCTCACCTTAATATCAGCTATAAGTTTTGCACAAGGGCATGGTCACCAAAGCAGTTTTCTTTGTTACTGGATAAATGACAATTTCTATTGAATATTTAATTATTATTATTATTATTATTATATCTTTCATATATTGAGTTATTTTAGGTGTATTAACCATATGTATTTGAAACCCCTATTAAATAACTGCCAAAATGACTGACTGAAGTTATTCAGTGACCTGACTTCTCGATCACGGTGGAGGGTATCACCATCTCCCCATCAAACCAAGTTCGCTGTCTTGGAGTTACACTTGACTCTGCTCTTTCCTTCATCCCCCACATCAAGTCTCTTTCCTCCTCCTGCCGATATCAACTGCGTAATATTTACAGAATTCGGCCATTTCTTACCGCTGTCGCCACAAAACAACTCATACACGCCCTGGTAATCTCCCGACTCGACTATTGCAATAATCTCTTATCTGGCCTCCCTCTGTCCCACCTCTCCCCCCTACAATCCATCCTGAACGCCTCCGCCAGGCTAATTCACCTCACCCGCCGCTCTGTCTCTGCCGCTCCCCTCTGCGAGTCCCTTCACTGGCTCCCCATCCACTGCAGAATTAAGTTCAAAATCCTTATCCTTACCTACAAAACCCTCACTAACTCAGCTCCCCACTACCTGTCCTCACTAATCACCAAATACACCCCAGCCCGCTCCCTAAGGTCAAACAGTGACCTGCGCCTAGCTTCTCCCCGCATCACCTCTTCCCATGATAGACTGCAGGATTTCTCACGCGCAGCCCCCACTCTCTGGAACGCTCTCCCTCGTACTGTCAGACTTTCCCCTAACTTCTCTTCCTTCAAACGCTCCCTGAAAACATTCCTATTTAGGGAAGCCTACCACCCAACTCACTGACGCAACCATCAATCACTCTCACCTTACAGTCCTCTCCTCCTGTTTCCAACCCCAACCCTCCCAGATTGTGAGTTCCTACGGGAATAGGGCCCTCATCTCCTCCTGTACTGTTTGTCAAATGTTGTTCAATGTATTGTAACCCTGTCTATACTGTGCTTATTGTACAGCGCTGCGGAATATGCTGGCGCTTTATAAATAAAGAATAATAATAATAATAATAATTTATAAGTTTTATAAAGCACTGTATAATGGGAGGCAGAACAACAAATATACATATAGGTTCAACCCACAGTACAGTAGGTGAGATTACCCTGCTCAAGAGTTTACAATCTAAAAGGATAGGGGTGACACAGTAGGTGAGGGTTAATAGGGCATATGACGCAGCGGAGTTCCTGTGGGCTGTGTGGAAAGCGTTTACAAGTTCTGTAGCGCAGTACAAAGAACAAGACAGACACTACGTTGCAATTGTGTGTTACATGGCATGTTAGTGCATATGAGTTATGTCTGTGTGCTGGATTACATGGTATATACCTTATGGGCCCTATTACTTTCTTCGTGCAATCGTTAACACGTGCGCAAAAACGCATTAACGCGAGGGGAAAAACCCTTTGCGCTGAACGTCGTATTACAATGTCCGTGCAAAAGATGCACGATAATGTCTAACGCAGGTGGACCTGCGTGAGCGTAATGTACTGCGCGCATCTTATACTTAACATTGTGAGCGCAAATGCGTTTGTGCGCTGGTATGCGGATGGTATTTCAATCAATGCACACAAGTTAACGCACAGCGTTTGCGCACATAATTTTAGCGACTCCTAAAAGCTGGTGTTAATGGCAAATCTGAACGTCCTGGCCGAACCCAAATACACCAGCCCAAAAAAAAATATGCAGCAAAGTATAGTTACATATTCTACACATACCCAAACAATAAAATTGAGAGGTTGTGCGTGTTTTTATTATTGCTGCAGCATATATACGCAGATTGATTTTCGCGTTAAAAAACAGTCCGCACATCCTACGGGACGTTGCTCAGCGGCCTTGGACCTCCGGGTGCTTTGGATCTCCACCTCCCACGAGGCTCTTCAAGCCTGCTTAAGTGTCTGAGCATCGTGGGAGATGCGGTTCCTGGGCGTCTGCGAGGCTAAGGTTGCTGACCGCCTGATATAGGAGGAATGCCTGCAACTCCCATGACCCGCAGCCAGCTGTCAGGCCCTGGGGGGGGCTCTCAATCTCTGTGAAATTATGGGCTTGAAAATACAGGAGCCAGGCAGCCACTGGCTCCTAAAGCTTAGTGCTTCTCCTGCTCGGACATTCGCAGCTGCACAATGGTAGATTACAGCATGTGTAACCACATCGAAGTGTCCGACGATGAAGACGACACTCACCCCAACATCGACACTGCCAGTTTATTCCGATGGCGCCACCTGCCCGGCTAGAGTGGAAAGACTGGAGCAGTTTGAGAAGGAGAAAGAGGACATGCTCAAAGGGGCAGGCGAGTGCAAAAAGAAGCTGGCCGAGTGTCAGAACAAGATGAAAGAGTTGGAGGTCAAGGATGGGGCAGAGACGGAGGCACAGAAGATTAAATGTGACATGG
>RXON01002385.1:0-16258 GCA_009667805.1 Leptobrachium leishanense
CCTCTCCCTCCCCCTCCTTTCCCCTCTCCGTGCGTGCCCCCGCCCCTCCTTGTCCCTGGCCCTCTCCCTGTCCCTGCCCCGCCCCTGGCTGCGGGTGCTGCGCCCTTCCGTGCCCCTCCTCCCCTCCCCCGGTCCGCCGCCCTCGGTTGGCCCCCCCGGGTCGTCCCGCGGTCGTCGGGGCTCCCCCTCCCCTGGTTCCCGGGCCGCCTGCCGCGCTCCCCCTCTGCGTTCCCGTTTTGCGCCCCGGGCCGCTCTTGCCTTGTCCCCTTGCCGGGTTGGCGCGCCCGGCTCCCCCGCCCCGGCGGCCGTTCTCCCCGCCCCCGGTTGCGCCTCCCCGGGGTTCTGGTCGGTCCTCCCGGTGCCGGCCCGCCCGTCGCCCTCGGGTTGGCGCTTTCGTCGGGCCCGCCCCCGGCCCGGCCCCTCCTTCTCCCCGGCCGCCTCCCCCCTCTCGTGGCCCCCGCTTCCGGCTGCTGCCCGCCCCGCTGGCTGCTCCCCCGTCGTCCCCCCCTTGCCTTCGGCCCGCTCCCCGTCCGCCCCTGGCCGCGTCTGTGTGCCCCCCCCCGTTTGTTCTCGTTGGGCGCTGCCCGCCGGGGCGCTTGGGTCCGGGCGGCCTTCCGTTGCCGCCCGGCCTGTTCGCCCTCCGGGGCCCCCCGGCCTTGGCGGGGCCGGGCTTTCTTGTCCGCTCCGTCCGGGGTTTGGCCCGGTCCCTGTCCTGGGGTCCCCTTTTCTGTCGTCCCCGCGGTCCCCGGCCGGCGCGGCCCTGGGTCTTGGTCCCCGGGGTGGGCCCCTCTCGGCTCGCCTCTCTCTTGGCGGGCTCTGGCCGTTGTCTCCCGCCCCCCCCCGGTGGCCCCGCTCCTGCCCTTCGGCCCTCCCCCTTTGCCTTTCTCCGGCTTCCGGGTCCGGTTGGCGTCCCTCCTCCGGCCCCGGCCCGTCCCTCCCTGGTCCCGCTGTTCCTCCCCGGTCTGGCTCTCGCTGGCTCTGTCCTCCCGGTCGCCCCGCCCTGGCGGCCCTCGCGGCGGCGCTCGCTTCCCGCTGGCCGGTCGCCGGGGCGTTCTTCCTCCCGCCCGGCCTGCCTCGCCCTGGTCCCCGCCGCCCGGGGTGCTGCCGGCCGCCTTCGGGGTCGCCTCCTCGGCCCGGGGCCTCTGCCCCTCCCCTTGCCCCGCTCCCCCGTGGTCCGCCCCTGCCCCCCGGCGCTCTGGTCTCTCCCCTCGTCGCCTCGGGGCCTCGGCTCCGCGTCCGTCCTGGTCCTCGTTTCTCCGCCGCTCGTCCGCCGCCGCCCCTGGTGGTCCGTCGTCTTTCTTGGGCCCCGGCCCCGGGCGCCGCCCCTGGCCTGGCCGCCGGTTCCCTGCCCCCCGCTCCCGCCTCTCCCGGCTCTCGGCCCGCCTGGCCTCGCGGCCCGCTTCCGGGCGCCGGTCTGCCGGTTGCCGCCGGGGTCTCTGCCCGGGCGTGTCCCCCTGCTGGCTGGCCTGGTCCGTGTCTCCCGGGCGCGCCGCGCCCCCGGGTCGGCGCGCCGCCGCTGCCGCGCCTGCGCCTGCTTCTCGGGTCCTCCCTCCTCCCCCCGCTGCCCCTGCTCCCCGGCCGGCTGCCTGGCTCCCCCGGCCGTTCTTCCCCGGCCCCGGTTCCGTCTCCTCGGCCGCCGGCGGCGCCTCTGGCGTCCCCCGTCTCCGGCCGCTCCTGGCCGGCCTTCCGCCTCTTGCCGTGGCCCGTCCGCTGGCTTCTGGTGTCTGCGCCGCTGCCCCCCCTCGGTGGTCTCCCCCGCTGGGTTCCCCCTTGTCGGGCCCTTGCCCGGCCGCCTGCCGCTTGTTCTGCCGCTGTGGTTTCCCCCCGCCCCTTCTGCCCCGCCGCCCCCGCGCGCCTGCCCCGCCGCGCGCTCGTCCCCCGCCTTCTGCTGCGCTTGGGCCGTCTCCCTGTTCTCCTGCCCGCCCCCCGCGCGTTCCGCCCCGCCGCTCCGCGGCTTCCCGCCGTCCTCCCCCCGGCCCCCCTCCTTCCTCCTGTGCCCCCTCCCCCTGCGCCCTCCCCCGCTCCGGGGTCCTCGCCCCTGGCGCCCCTCCCGCCGCTCCCCGGGGCGTCCCCGGTGGCTTCCTGCGGCCCCTCCCGGTCGGCGCCCCGCCGGTGGGGCCGCTCCTTCTCCCCCTCCCTGCTCTCGTGCCCCCGGCCGCCTGCGCTGCTTCCGGGTCCCCTTCCCCCGCTCGCCCGCCCCTTGGTCTGCGGGTGCTCCGGGGCGCTGTGCCGCGCCTCCCCCCCCGCGCCGCCCGCGCTGTTGGTGCGCTCCGCGGTGCCCTGGGTCGCCTGCTCGGCTCGGCTTTCTCGGGGCCCCCCCCCCTACGTGCCCCCCGGCGGCGCGTCCGCCCCGGTGTCCTGCTGGCTGTTGGCCCCGGCCCCCCGCCTCGGGGTCCCGGGTGGCCTCCTCCCCTCCGGTCCGGCTGTCCCTTTTCCCGGTGGCCCTGGGCCGGCGGCCACGGCCCCCTGCTGTCGCCGCCCCCCCGGCTCCCGGGCTCCTGCCTGCTGGGCCTGGGGCGCCGGGGCGCTTTTCGGGTGCTCCCCGGCCTTCCCCGTTTTTTTGGCCCCTGGGCCGGTGCGGCCCTCGTCGCGGGTGTCTTCGCTCGGCGGGCCCGCCCCCCGCGCGCGCCCCCCTGTGCCGGGTTTTCCTCTGGCCTCCGTGCCCTGCCCGGGGCTGTCCTGGGCCCCGCGCCGCCGCTTCCTGCCTCGGGCCCTGCGGCCCCCCCCTGCTTCTGCGGGCCCTGCTTCTTCTTGGCCCCCTCCCTCCCGGTGTCCCGGTCCCGCCGCCCCTCCTCCCCTCTTCCCTTGTCCTTTCTCTGGTCGTCCCGGCCCTGCCGGGCTCGGTCCCGGTCGCCCTGCTGTGGGGTCGGTCTGGGTCTGGTGGCGCCGCGTCTCCGGGGTCCCCCCCGGGGCCGGGCGGTCCGGTGGGCCGGGCCGGGTCGGGTCCCCGTCGGGGTCTGGGCGGTGCTGGCGGTCTGGGCGGGCGGGGGCGGTTTGGGCGGTCGGGGCGGTTTGGGCGGTCGGGGCGGTTTGGGCGGTTTGGGCGGTCGGGCTGGTTTTGGTTGCGCTCTCCCCTGGGTCCCGTTCGGCGTGCCCCTGTCGTGGCGTTGGCTCTGTTGCCTCGTGGTTCCCGGGTCGCTGCCTCTGTGGCGTCCGCGGCCCTGCGCTGCCCCCGGTCGTTCCCCGGCGCCCCTCGGCCGGCCGTTGCCTCCCCCCCCCCCCTCCCCTCCTCTCCCCCGTTCCCCCGTCCCGGTGCCCCCGGGCCCGTCTCGCGCCGGCGCCCCTTTTCCCCCGCCCCCCCGTCCTGCCCCCGTGCTTCGCCGCCGGTCGCTCGGCGGCCCCCCGTGCGGCCGGCCCCGGGTGCTGGTCGCCCCGGCGTCCCGCCGCCCCTCCGCGGGCCCGCCCGTTTCTCCCCCCCCGCCTGGCGGTGGTGCCGGCGGTTGTCCGTCCGCGGCGGCTTGCCCGGGTCGGCCTCCTGCCGCTGCTCCCTTCCTCCGGGGCCTCCGCCCCGGCGCTTCGGCGTCGCCGCCCATGCCCGCCGGCGCTGGCCTGGCGGCCGGCCGGGTCCCCTCCGGTCGGTTGGGGCCCTCCTGCTTGTCGTGCCCCTCCTGGTTGCCCCCGTCCCCGCGGCCCTTCGCCACTGGTTGGGCCGGCTGGGCGCCCGTGCTCCCGGCGCCCGGCCCCCTGGTGGTGGCGGTGGTGGCCGTCGTGGGGCGGGTCGCCTGGGCCGGCTGGCCCGGGGCCGCTCCCCCCCCGTCCGCTTCCGGGTGTCCGTGTCCTCGTCGGCCCCGGTGGCCGCTTGCTGCCCCGTCTCGGGCTTCTGTCGCGCCCCCCCTCTCGGCCCGCGGCGGGTGTGTGCTCGCCGCCCTGCTCGCGCCGCCGCCGTTGGGTGCTCTCGGCCCCCGCCTCCGCTTGGCTTCCCGCGCGCCCGGTGCGCCGGTCCCTCTGCCGCCGCTGGCCCCCTCCCCGTGCGTGGCGCCCTGGGCCGGCGCGCCTTCCGGCCCTTCCTCCGGCTGGCTTCCGGGGTCCCGGCCTCCCTCCTCCGCCGCGCCTGCTTGCCGTGCGCGTCGCTCGTGGCCTCGTCATCCGGCCCCGTGCGGTCGGCCTCGGCGGCCCGCCGTCAGCTTGCTCGCCCGGCTCCGGCTCCGTCGGCGCGGTGCAGCTTCCTGCCCCCGCCCCCGGCGCTCCCCGTCCTGGCGCTCGCTTTCGCTCTCTTCCTCCGCTTCCCGGCCCTCCTTGCCCGCCTGGCCCGGCCCTTTCCGGTCGGCCTCTCGGTCCGCTGGCGCGCGGCTCCTCCGCCGGCTTCGCCCTTCGGCCCGCCCGCCGTTTCGTGCCCCGCTCTCTCTCCCTCTCTTCTTCCTGCCCGCGTTCCCCCCCCGTTTCCTCGTTCTGCTTCCGCTGGCGCCGGCCCCCTCCTGGCGCTTCCGCTCCCGCCTTCTTCCGGCCGCCTTCGCTGTCCTCGGCCTCCGCGGGGCCGGCCGCCGGTCCTGGGTCCGCGGGCCCACTCCGCGCCCGCCTCCGCCCTGCTCTCCCTCCTCCCTCCTCTCTCCGGGTCTCCCGCCTCTTGGCGCCCGGGCCCCGCCCCGCTTCTCCCCATCCCGCGCCGGCCGTCCCGCTTCTCGGCCGCCCTCTTTGCCTCCTGCTGCGGGTCCCCCTGGGGTCTGCCGCGCGCGCTCCCCCCGCTGCCCCCGTCTGCCGGCCTGGGCGATGTTGTTCCGCCTGCGGGTGTGCTCCTCTGCGTGCCCCCGTCGCTTCCCGCTGGCCCGCCTCCCGCGTGGCCCCCTCGGCGTCTCGTGCGGCCTGGCGTGCCCCTCCGGTCGGGTTCGCGGGCGGTGGTGGGGCCCCTGCCTGGCCCCCGTCCGCCCCCTGCGCCCTCCGCCCTCCGCGTCCCGCGCCCTGGTTTCCCTTGTCCTGGCGGGTGTGGGCGCCTGCGGGCCCCGCCCTCGCGGCCGCGGCGGAAGATTCGGCTCTTCTGGGGCCCGTTTCGGTTCTTCGGTGGGACCGTTTCCGCTCCGGGGCGGGTGTCTCTTCGGCTCTTGCGCGGGCGGTGCTTCGCGTCGGCGGGGTTGGCGGGTCGGATCGGCCCTGGCGGGCTTCGGCTCGGTCGGGCCGGGTGCTTCGGCTCGGTACGCGAAGGGTGCTTCGGCTCGGTGGAGAGGGTTGCTTCGGCTGCGGTCGGGGAGTTTGGCTTTCCGCCCCTGTCGATGCGCGGCTCCCCGGCGGGGCCGTTCGGTTCGGATCGCTGTACTTCTCCGCTCGACCTCTTCCTGAGCAGCGCCTCTGCCCTGATGCTCGCTGCGGGTCGCGCGCTCGCTTCGGCTCGGCTGGGCCCCGTCCTCTGCGGCCGCGGAGGCCACTCGCTCCGCCCTCCCGGCGGCGCCTCCCGCCCCCCCCCCCCGCTGCCTGCACTGCCGGCCCTGCCTTTCTTGTTTCCAGTCACAGGCTTTTCTTCCTTCTTCTCATCCTTCGCCTCCCCTGGGACTCCTTGCCCGCCCTCCCGGCCCCATTGGCCCTTCGCCTTCCGGGCGTCGCCTCCTTCGGCCCGGCTGGTCGCCTCGGCCCTTTTCCGCTTCGAACCGGCTGGTTCGCCTCGGCCCTTTTCCGCATCGAAAATTCCCCATGCGCCCCCGGATCGGCCCCTGGCGGCGCGCCCGGCCACCCACGGGGCACCTCCCTTACACCCTCACCCCCGGGAAACCCTTTCTTCACCCTGCACCCCCCTGTCCTCTTCTCCCTACCTGGTAACCGGGGTGCGTGCCACCCCCCCCCGTGTCCATGTCCCCCCTGTCACTGTGCCCGCCTGGCTGCGGGTGCTGGGCCATCCCGTGACACCGCTCTAGCTTTCTGAGTCTGGAGATATGGGGGTCCCCGGCCCTGATTTTGACCCTAAGGCTAGGGGTCAGACGAACGCATTTTTATGTTGTCTGTGAAAAGTGGTTCGAACGAATGGACGCATTTTTTCACAGAATACGTGATAGTGGTCATACTATGCGCATTTTCGTCCGTGATTTTGTACGGATCATCAATAAAACTCTTTTTTTTGTGTCTGGACGTTATGTTGGCCGGACATTAGCAGCGTCTGACGTCTCCTAATCACGCACACACGCCGCTAGCGGACGCAGCGCACTCTGTACGTCCGTACCTGCGGTTTCACGTTCTCGAAAAAATGCGTTCATTTTCCACTTGCGTTGCGCAAGCCGACTTTTGTGCGACCGTACTTCGTATATTGGCCGTCATTGCCCGCATCTGCTGCTAGTGCGGCCGTGATTAAGTGCGCCAGAACGCGCGTTCGCACTGCCTCAGTCTGACCCTAGCCTTAAAGCAGCAGTGAAATTTGGAAGAGTAACAACAATATGTTAGCTCTGTTACCTTTAACTGACCATGAAAATGTGTTTACTACCATATCCATATTAGAATGTACACTTTAGTTTCCCCAGTATTGTATTTAAAATATTTTTTTTATTATTTTATGTGTGTTTGCATTCTGCATTGAAGCTTCTTTCAAAAGACTACGAGTTTGTGACTTCATATGATGTCAGTGGTTTCTATACAACATCTAACACAAACACAGCTCAGAGTGAATGATACAAATGGAGAGCACTCTGACTGCTTTAAAAGAAAGCGGCTTTGTTGACAAAAAGTCCAATAATGGAGTCTTAGCAAGATATAATGATAAAGTGAAACGTTATGTCTGCTTATTAATGCAGCAACCATTTCTCAATAATGAGCATTTCTTATAAAGACCACTTGAGTGCTTTCTATTTCTGTTGCTCATCCATTTGAGTCAGTAGAACATTTGTTTTCTTTGAACTTGTTTTCAAAAAGCTAGACTTCTTTGAGATAGCGATATACACACACAAACACACGCACACACACACTTGACCATATCCAGGGCTCTCAAACAGTTAATGTGAACGGTGTAAAAAAATCTCAAAGAAATATACAAAACCATAGATGCGCTCAGGGACTCAGAAATAAAATAACTAATTTTATTGAATCTTTAAAAATAACCTAGCCTGACATTTCGGCTCATCCTGAACCTTTATCACCTTGATAAAGGCTCAGGACGAGCCAAAACATCGTGCTAGATTTTATTTTAAAGATTTAATAATTTTAGTTATATTATTTTCGAGTCTCTGAGTGCATCGCTCATGGTGTGTATAATTTATAATATAT
Organism: Leptobrachium leishanense; assembly: GCA_009667805.1. Lineage (NCBI taxonomy): Eukaryota > Metazoa > Chordata > Amphibia > Anura > Megophryidae > Leptobrachium > Leptobrachium leishanense. Next base: position 7,177 of record RXON01002385.1, read on the forward strand.
ATATATATATATATATGCATTTATTTTACGAGGAAGGACCCTGTTCCAATGGGAATTTACAATCTGTGAGATGTACAAGTTTTTTGTAAGGTAGGCGCATCCGTATCGTGAGGTGTCTTGCCAAAGGACACTCGCTGGTGGCGCCTTCTGAGTGGGATCGGGTCGGCTGTCCATGATTGTAGATCAGCGACCTGGTGGTTAGGTTGAACCCGCTTCTCGTAAAGTCAAGACCACAGTTGTATTGGAGGGATGTGCTGCATGGTATTTGACTTGCTTCTCCACAGTCGAAGAGATGAGACGTTACCACTGACTCCAAAGCGGATATTGTGTGCTAGGCAAGTATGTACTGTTAGGTGTCTTGTCCAAGGACACTTACTGGAGAGGTGCTCTGGCCAGGGTTCGTACCCGGATTCCAGCGATGGCTAGTTTAGCTCTGTTAACATGTCACAATGGTGGGTCATGTAGCTCCATTATAGCACAAGGTAGCTGAAAGAGTTATACAATGTAGTAGGTTTATGAAGGTGCCTTTGTCGGGCAGTTGCACACACTACATCTCTGTATTCAATGACTGGCATAAGCATTTGTTGTACAATCTGCTTTCTTACTCCAGGGTTCAGGCAGGATTTGTTTCCGTACAGGGCGCCTAGTTTGGGGTAAAGTTTAGATGAGAGTTTTTCGATGTGGGGGCCAAAAGATAGATTTGGGTCTAACCACATACCTAGATATTTGAGAGAAGTGACTGTGGTCAGCGTGCCATTTGATTTTGTCCCAACACATAGATGGGAAGGTTGTAATTTAGGTGCTGTTCCAAAGAGCATTGTTTTATCAGTATTTAGAAAAAGTTTGTTATCTTCGATCCACTTTTCTACCTCTGAACTATTCTTGCAGCACGTCCGCCAGCTGTGGGAGATTTGGTTTGCTGGTATAGATTACAGTGTCGTCTGCGTACATGTGTACAGTTGAGGCTTTGCAGACATTGGGCAGTTCATTTATGAATATTGTGAAAAGCAGGGGGCCGAGTATTGAGCCTTGGGGTACACCGCATGTGACTGGGAGGGAACTGCTGCCATAAATGGACACATATTGCGATCGATACGATATATATGAATGAAACAAGCTTAGTGGGAGATCACTAATACCGAAGTTTTTACATTTTGTAATAGAATGCCATGGTCTACGGTTCCAAAGTCCTTGGGAAAATCAAGGAAGAGTTCTCCAGTTAGGTCTCTTTGCTCCATGCCAGCTTGGATATTTTTTTTTTGAGAAAGTATTTTACAACGTGGCGAGTATGTACCATTAGGTGTCTTGCCCAAGGACACTTACTGGAGAGGTGCTCTTACCAGGATTCGAATCTGTGTCTCCACGGTCTGTCTCCACAGTTATAGAGCAGTGATGTTACCTCTACTCTACCAGCCAGATATCATTGCAAACTTTTAAAAGGGCAGTTGTAGTTAAATGATTTGGACGAAAGTCAGATTGATCTGGGGTTAAATAGTTTGAATGTTGATGATCACCTACGATAATTGCGTGTAGACACATTTTTCCAAAGTTTTTGACATAACAGAGCAATGATATCGGACGGTAGTTGGATACCAAAGTATTGCACCACTTTTATGGATAGGTGCCACTCTCACAGTCTTCCAGAATTGGGGTATTTATCCAGTCGCCAAAGATTCATTGATTAGGGTTGAGATAGGTATTGCAATTGCCGGTGCACTGATTTTCAGCAGCATTGCTGGGATTTGATCAGGTCCAGACTGCTATTTGATTTTTAGATTACTAAGAAGTTTATTGACAACATTGACAGCCACTGGTCTAAAATTGAATTTCTCTGCAATACAGGGTCTTTGCACAGATAGGGCCACATTACATTCTTGTTGCTAACGGTAGCGCTCACTTGCGTGAGCATTAACATTAGCTGCGGTGTTTACCACATATTACAATCCAAACGCAAACAGGTTAAGTAACCCGTTTGCGTTTGGTACCTTGCGCTTTTCAGCGCGAGGTTACTGTACTTTGTGCTCCCTATACTTAACATGGGGAGCGCAAAGTGTTAATCAGTGTTAGGATTACAATCTACTAGCGCTGATTACCGTCTGGCTGTGGTTAGCAAAAAGTTAACCAGAGCCGGGACTTGGTGTTAACGGATTCTGTTTCTGCAGAATCCGTTAACACCATCCAGAAAAACTAAAAAAATTAATGCTATACTCACCTCCTGTCCCGCGGCGAGGACCGTGGCTCCAACCGCCTCATCTGTCTGGCGGGAACAGGGAAAGACTGGGGGAAAAAGTCCCCCCGGTCTGTCCCTGCGTATCACTACGGACTCCATCAAGTGGATGCTCACGGCTGCGCTCAGTGCTGCTGCAAGCATTGCGGGGGTTACTGCACGGTAACAATGCAGGCAGCATTTTTTGCACCTGCATTGTAATCCAGCGTTAAAACGCGGGCGCAAGGGCGATAGCTGCCGGCGCAGTTTTTTCTCCTTTACGCCCGTGTTTTAACGCTAGGATTGTAATAGAGCCCTTAGTGGGGCCTGACCTGCGTGCGGCCTTTAAGTGTGTGTTATTCATTAGCTAAGCAATCATATAATTGACCCACAAACGCACCTTCAGAAACTTACTACATTGTATAACTCATTCTGCCGCTTTGTGCTACAATGTAACTACATGACCCACCATTGTGACATGTTAAAAGAGCTAAACTGGCTGTCACCGGAATCTAGACACACCCTTCACCTCTCCAACCTGGTGTTTAAAGGAACACTCTACTCAAAAATCACCCCCCCCCCCGTTTTTTATCCTAATCTATCCCTATTCCCTTAATAAAAAGTTATTTTTTATTTTTTTTGTGTAACTGTAATACTTACCCTAAAATCCACTTGTTTCCAGCGGCGTCTTTTTTTTTTTATATACTCACCTCCCTCCTCTTGCGCTCCCGTCCTTCTTGCATTGGACTTGCGCGCCTCTCATGTAAGCCAGCCAATCGGCAGGCTTCCTCCTGGCTCCCTCTGAGGATTAGTGTTGCGCGCAAGAGGATGCGCGCAACACTAACCCTCAGAGGGAGCCGCCAGCTACTGCGGCGAGTTGGAGACGTCATCGCGCTGAAAGCGCGATGACGTCTCCTACTCGGCAAAAGTCGGCAGAAGCGGGAAATATGATTCCCGCTCTGCTGACTGACAGCTGGGAGGGCGGAGTAAAGTCCTCCGCGTCTCTCAGCTGTTTTCAGCTTTTTCTGCTGAACTGTTGAGCGGAGGGAGGGGGGACAGAGGGCGGCATACTGCGGGCATCATGACCACCTAAAATAGCTTAGGTGGTCATGTTGCCTAGAGTATCCCTTTAAGAGCTTTTCTGGTAAGCTACCACCCTACCTGAATAGGCTGCTTTCCCTAGCAGTCGCCTCATCCTATAACCTCCGATTCAGGACCAGCACCTTACTTGCAATACCACAATACAAAAAGAAAGCGGCTTGATCCTCATTTTCCTACAGAGCACTGCAGTTGTGGAATAACCTCCCAGACGCCATCAACTCTTCCCCCATTCTTAAGTCACTCAAGAGCTCCCTATTAACATTCTTCAATACAGAATGCACCTGTAAACATGTAACCTAGTGAAGATATTTCCTACATATTTATTTTCTTTGTTAATCTGTATATTTGTGTTGTTTTTAATATCTTGCATTTATTGCTTTGTATTTCTGTAATAACTGTAAAATTTCAATGTTCTTGAGCCCAGGACATACTTGAAAACGGGAGAAATCTCAATGTATCCTTCCTGGTAAAATACATTTTAAATAAATAAATAAATATATATATATATATATATATATATATATATATACAGTTGTGTTCAAAATTATTCAACCCCCACTGAAATTGAGTGTTTTGGCCAGTTTGACATTGATTTTGATCATTCAGTCATCTTGCTTACAATTAAATCAAAGAGGCACGTGTAGGTCAGACAAATATAACATAACATTTATAATGAAATAACCACAAATGTCTTTTCTGTGCTCACATCATTATCAGTTTTATTCAACCCCCAAGTGACATTCAATCTTAGTACTTAGTACAACATCCTTTTACAGTTATAACAGCTTTTAAACGTGAAGCATAGCTTGACACAAGTGTCTTGCAGCGATCTACGGGTATCTTCGCCCATTCGTCATGGGCAAAAGCCTCCACAGTTCTGTCACATTCTTAGGCTTGCGCACTGCAACTGCTTTCTTTAAGTCCCACCAGAGGTTCTCAATCGGATTTAAGTCTGGTGACTGCGATGGCCACTCCAAAATGTTCCAGCCTTTAATCTGCAACCATGCTCTAGTGGACTTGGAGGTATGCTTGGGATAATTGTCCTGTTGAAAGGTCCAACGTCTCCCAAGCCTCAGGTTTGTGACGGACTGCATCACATTGTCATCCAATATCTCCTGGTACTGAAGAGAATTCATGGTACCTTGCACACGCTGAAGCTTACCTGTACCTGCAGAAGCAAAACAGCCCCAAACCATGATTGACCCCCCGCCATGCTTCACAGTAGGCAAGGTGTTCTTTTCTTCATAGGCCTTGTTCTTCCTCCTCCAAACATTAGCGTTGATCCATGGGCCCAAACAGTTCTAATTTTGTTTCATCAGTCCACAGAACACTATCCCAAAACTTCTGTGGTTTGTCCACATGACTTTTGGCATACTGCAGTCGACTCTTCTTATTCTTTGGAGACAGCAAGGGGGTGCGCCTGGGAGTTCTGGCATGGAGGCCTTCATTACACAGTGTGCGCCGTATTGTCTGAGCTGAAACTTCAGTACCCACATCTGACAAATCTTTTCTCAGTTCCTCAGCAGTCACACGGGGACTTTTCTCCACTCTACGCTTCAGGTAGCGCACTGCAGTCAAAGTCAGCATCTTCTTTCTGCCACGACCAGGTAGCGTTTCAACAGTGCCCTTTGCCTTGAATTTGCGAATGATGCTTCCTATGGTCTCTCTTGGTATGTTTAACATCTTTGCAATCTTCTTATAGCCATTGCCCTTCCTGTGAAGAGTAATCACCTCTTCTCTTGTCTTCCTGGACCATTCTCTTGATGTCACCATTTTTGTAAACACACCAGTAAATGTCTAGAAGGAGCTGAGTATCACAGTCATTTTAAAGCTGCCTAATTGGTGCTTATTATGCTTTATTGCTGCTCCGTGACATCCACAGGTGTTTTCAATACCTGATTGAAAACACTTGAATGAACCTCTGTTCTTCAGAGTGGTAGTCTTTAAGGGGTTGAATAATTGTGTCAATGAAGAATTCACAAAAGAAACATTTACTACTGTATTACAAAACCAATTGATGTCATTTTAGTTGCATATGGTTCTTTAAAAAGTCCTTGTAGGATTTCATTCTGAATACAATTACAAATGTACACTAAATTCCCTAAAACCCTTTACAGCATTGGGGGTTGAATAATTTTGAACACAACTGTATATATAAGCAAGTGGTCCTTTCCGTCTATGTTTCCCATGTGACCAAGGGATTGCTGCTAAGGTATTTAGAGTTGTTTTTAAACGTAGGAGACCTTTGTCCACTAAACTATCTTGAAATATATTTGAAAAATTATCTCATCTAAACATCATTTATTGTATTTTGGCAAGCATAACCTTCTTCACCAAGAATAGTTTATTTAATCTGTTTTGCACCCAGTTTGCATTCAGTGTCACTGCCAGAATTATCCCTTGCAGCAGATAAAGCAAGTAATCATTTTGTTCTTGGAACCCAGTTGTCATTAATCATTTAAGAAATAAGAAAACCATAATGATATCATAAAACATGGGGTTTGAGAATACATTAAGAATTTGATACATTATATTTAATTAAAGTATATTAAAACAAAATTTTTAAGTATCTACTTTTCTGAAATAATTTTCATCAATTATCATACATTCTGCATGGAATGGGATGTAAAGCTATTATTACTTCAGTGCTTTAAGCATTTTTAATATTTGTAGTTACTATTCTTTGAATGGCAGATGTGGGGCATGATTTGATTGTTACCCACAGACCAAGAAAATTCAGCCACAACCTGTGAGCGCCTGGTCCTGGTATCACACCCAACACCAGTGGCGTAACTAGAAACCTGAGGGCCCCGGTGCAAGAATCCATGAAGGGCCCCCCCAACTCCCCCCAAAAAAGATTTATATTTTTACCTGCAATATAAAAAAGATAGTATTGCCCCCAGCTCACACGGATATATACTGTATATTGCCCCAGCTCACATGGATATATATTGCCCCAGCTCACATGGATATATATATTGCCCCCAGCTCACATGGATATATATTGCCCCCAGCTCACACATGGATATATTGCCCCAGCTCACACATGGATATATATTGCCCCAGCTCACATGGATATATTGCCCCAGCTCACACATAGATATATTGCCCTAGCTCACACATGGATATATTTGCCCTCAGCTCATGGATATATTTGCCCCAGTTCATGGATGTATTTGCCCCCCAGCTCATGGATGTATTGCCCCAGCTCATGGATGTATTTGCCCCCGCTCATGGATATATTTGCCCCCAGCTCATGGGATATATTGCCCCCAGCTCATGGATATATTGCCCCCAGCTCACATGGATGTATTTGCCCCCAGCTCATGGATGTATTTGCCCCCAGCTCATGGATGTAATTGCCCCAGCTCATGGATGTATTTGCCCCCAGCTCATGGATGTATTGCCCCCAGGTCATGATTGATTTGCCCCCCAGCTCATGGTTGATTTGCCCCCAGCTCGTGGATGTATTTGCCCCCAGCTCGTGGATGTGTTTGCCCCAGCTCATGGATGTATTGCCCCAGCTCATGGATGTATTTGCCCCCAGCTCATGGATGTATTTGCCCCCAGCTCATGGATGTATTTGCCCCCAGCTCATGGATATATTTGCCCCCAGCTCATGGATATATTTGCCTCCAGCTCTTATGGATGTATCTGCCCCCAGCTCCTGGTCCTGGTCATCTCACCAAATCAGGAGCCAACTCCAGAAATATTGCTCAAATTGGAAATTTATTAAAAATGCATGAAACGATGTATCTAAAAAAACAACACTCTAAAAAATGACAGGCCAGACGCGTTTTGCCAAATTAAGGCTTTATCAATGGCGGTAATTAATCTCTGAGGCAACCCAACTTTATTTAACCCCTCCATACTGGGTGCATTTCTCTGTTTGGCGCCTTTTCTGTCCAACCGCGGGATCCTCATCCTCCATCACGTGCCATTTGCATCATTGCATCGTGTAGTGTAGATGGCTCCTGCTCGTTCTGTATGTATCGTATGCATATTCAATTGTGCTTCCAGATTTCGCCTCTCTGCATGCGTTCCACTGCAGTGCGCAAGCAGCTTCTGTCTCTCCACTGGAATCCGCCTCTCCTTACGTATATTTTCATTTTAACATTGGTCTAAGTAATTGGACGCAGAAACCTGTGGAACAGCCACCGTGCCTGTCATACTTACATTGCTATCCATGTTTTATCAATTAGCGTGGTCTCATGTATACAGAAAGTGCTGGTTGGTCACCTTATAGCCTCCTACTTATACTTCTACTCACTTAAACATATCTTGTAGCTGCGCTAGACCCATCCTGGTAGAAATAGGGAGGGGGGTTTCCTCTCGTGTCATCAGTACAATGGCCGACCCTATATTCTTCCCCGCAGTGAATCCATATTCTGAGGGTATGCCATAACAACTAATGCCATATTATAGTCCTTGCTAGTTAATATTTATGTCATTGGGCTTAATTCACTAATCATTGATATTCAAAAACTGATCGAGCTGTGATGTCACACAAGGAAATTGCTGCTTGAAAAACCCCAAAGTCAGCACACCGGAGCTACGAGCTCCCTGCTATTGTGAGTATGATAACATAATCCAAATTGGAGTCATGATCAAAGAACAGAAATTTAATTAGTCAAGTACAGCTGAAACAAAAGCAAATAAGAAACAGAAACAAAAGTGGGTCGAACATCTGCAAACACAAATTGACTCAAAAGTCAAGAAACACATATAATTAAACACAAAACAGGTGACACTGCCAACTCCAAATACCGAGCCTCACCTTTTGCCTAATCACAAAGTCAAATGCACATTTATATAATGCACAAATATTGTGTCTGTTCTTAGATTGTAAACTCTCGGGCAGGGTCCTCTCTGTTCTATGTGTCTAATCTGTACCGTATGTATATTTGTTCTTACGTCTCACCCATTGTATAGCTCTATGGAACTTGCTGGCACTTTTCTAAATACATGTAACTGATCCAATTAACTGTGCAATCTGTGCGTAAAGTATATGGATCACCTAAATTCTGTCCATCAACGGATCATAGAGAACAAGACATCCAGAAAAGAGAAATGCAAGCAAGATTAACATACATGTTCCAAACACGCTATATGCAATGCGCATGTCGCCAAAGTCACTAACACTAACATAAGTAATAATAGTCTCCTGGTCATGAAATCGTGCATGCTATCATCACAACTCCTGTGTTGAGTAGTATGATATAGGGTTTACTGCTGCCACAATGTCTGGTTCTTTTTTCTGTCAGTTACGTTCATTACTGGTATGCTCGTATGTAATGCATTGTGACTTTCAACTGTCTTTGGTATGGGGGTTGACCCAATCAGGTCCATATTGACCCATAGTAAATGAATGCCATTGATCAAAACGTTCGGACACATATTTTGTTAAGACGTAGTTTGCTGTTGTTGTCTCTGTTTTTCCACCATAATTTCTGCCATAGCTCTCAGGCATAGTTTTCAATGGGGTTTCCACCATGGTAGCTTTGTGTGGATTTTGCTTTAGTTTGCACCTGTTGTCCAGTTGAAGTTGCCTACCGTTGTTCACTGCAATTGTTTTCACTGTGGTCTGTATGGGAGGTCAACGTAAATAGCCACTTTAAAACCACAGAAATATATTCATCGGTGTTACAAATACCATGTTTGCCACTTACATTTTAATAACGGTGGGACCATTGTTCAGCGCTGCTCACCATTATGCGCAGCACCTTCGCCTGCCTGTGTTACATACAGGTCTATTCAAAGAAAGGCGAACCTCAG
>RXON01002386.1:0-67540 GCA_009667805.1 Leptobrachium leishanense
ATCTCCCCCAGCAGCCCCCTCATTCTATTCTCCCCCAGCAGCCCCACTCATTCCATTCTCCCCCAGCAGCCCCACTCATTCCATTCTCCCCCAGCAGTCCCACTCATTCTATTCCCCCCCAGCATCCCCACTCATTCCATCCCCCAGCAGCCCCTCTCACTCCACCCCCAGCAGCCCCACTCATTCCATTCCCCAGCAGCCCCACTCCACCCCCGCAGCAGCCCCACTCACCCATTCCCCCAGCAGCCCACTCATTCTATCTCCCCCAGCAGCCCACTCATTCTATTCTTCCCCAGCAGCCCAACTCATTCCATTCCGCAGGCAGCCCCACTCATTCTCCACAGCAGCCCCACTCATTCCATTCTCCCCCCAGCAGCCCCACTCATTCCATTCTCCCCCAGCAGCCCCACTCACTCCATTCTCCCCAGCAGCCCCACTCATTCCATTCTCCCCCCAGCAGCCCCACTCATTCCATTCCCCCAGCCAGCACCACTCATTCTTTTCTCCCCAGCAGCCCCACTCATTCTATTCCCCCCAGCAGCCCCACTCATTCCATTCCCCAGCAGCCCCTCTCACTCCACCCCAGCAGCCCCACTCATTATATTCTCCCCCAGCAGCCCACTCATTCCATCTCCCCCCAGCAGCCCCACTTCACCCCCCGCAGCAGCCCCACTCACTCCATTCCCCCAGCAGCCCCACTCATTCTATTCTCCCCCCAGCAGCCCCACTCATTCTATTCTTCCCCAGCAGCCCCACTCATTCCAATTCCCGCAGCAGCCCCACTCATTCCCGCAGCAGCCCCACTCATTCCATTCTCCCCCGAGCAGCCCCACTCATTCCATTCTCCCCCCAGCTGCCCCACTCATTCCATTCTCCCCCAAGCAGCCCCACTCACCCACCCCCAGCAGCCCCACTGACTCCATTCTCCCCCCAGCAGCCCCACTCATTCTATTCTCTCCCAGCAGCCCCACTCATTCTATTCTCTCCCAGAAGACCCACTCATTCTATTCTCCCCCAGCAGCCCCACTCATTCCATTCTTCCCCCAGCAGCCAACTCCATTTCACCCCAGCAGCCCCAATCACTCCATTCTCCCCAGCAGCCCCACTCACTCCATTCTCCCCCCGCAGCCCCACTCATTCTATTCTCCCCCAGTTAGCCCCACTCATTCTATTCTCCCCCCAGCAGCTCCACTCATTCTATTCTCCCCCCAGCAGCCCCACTCATTCCATTCCCCCAGCAGCCCCACTCCACCCCCCCAGCAGCCCTACTCACTCCATCTTCCCCCCAACAGCACACTCACTCCATTCTCCCCCCCAGCAGCCCCACTCATCTATTCTCCCCCCAGCAGCCCCGCTCATTCTATTCTACCCCCAACAGCACACTCACTCCATTCTCCCCCCCAGCAGTCCCGCTCATTCTATTCTCCCCAGCAGCCCCGTTCATTCTATTCTCCCCCAGAAGTCCCACTAATTCCATTCTCCCCTCAGTAGCCCCACTTCACCCCTCCCAGCAGCCCCACTCACTCTATTCCCCCCAGCAGCCCCACTCACTCTATTCCCCTCCAGCATCCCCACTCACTCCATTTCCCCCAGCAGCCCCACTCATTCTATTCTCCCCCCAGCAGCTCCACTCATTCTATTCTCCCCCAGCAGCCCCACTCATTCCATTCTCCCCCAGCAGCCCCACTCATTCCATTCTCACCCAGCAGCCCCACTCACTCCATTCTCCCCCAGCAGCCCCACTCATTCCATTCTCCCCCAGCAGCACCACTCATTCTATTCCCCCCAGCAGCCCCACTCATTCTATTCCCCCCCAGCAGCCCCACTCATTCCATTCCCCCAGCAGCCCCACTCATTCCATTCCCCAGCAGCCCCTCTCACTCCACCCCCAGCAGCCCCACTCATTCTATTCAACCCCAGCAGCCACACTCATTCCATTCCCCAGCAGCCCCACTCCACCCCCCGCAGCAGCCCCACTCACTCCATTCCCCAGCAGCCCCACTCATTCTATTCTTCCCCAGCAGCCCCACTCATTCCATTCCCGCAGCAGCCCCACTCATTCCCGCAGCAGCCCCACTCATTCCATTCTCCCCCGAGCAGCCCCACTCATTCCATTCTCCCCCCAGCTGCCCCACTCATTCCATTCTCCCCCCCAGCAGCCCCACTCACTCCACCCCCAGCAGCCCCACTCATTCTATTCTCCCCCAGCAGCCCCACTCATTCTATTCTCCCCCAGCAGCCCCACTCATTCTATTCTCCCCCCAGCAGCCCCACTCATTCTATTCTCCCCCCAGCAGCCCCACTCATTCTATTCTCCCCCAGCAGCCCCACTCATTCCATTCCCCCAGCAGCCCACTACACCCCCCAGCAGTCCCACTCTCTCCATTCTCTCCCCCCAGCAGCCCCACTCACTCCATTTTCCCCCCAACAGCCCACTCACTCCATTCTCCCCCCCAGCAGCCCCACTCATTCTATTCTCCCCCCAGCAGCCCCACTCATTCTATTCTACCCCCAACAGCCCCACTCACTCCATTCTCTCCCCAGCAGTCCCGCTCATTCTATTCTTCCCCAGCAGCCCTGTTCATTCTATTCTCCCCCAGCAGTCCCACTCATTCCATTCTCCCCCCAGCAGCCCCACTTCACCCCTCCCAGCAGCCCCACTTCACCCCTCCCAGCAGCCCCACTCACTCTATTCCCCTCCAGCAGCCCCAATCACTCCAATCTCCCCCAAACAGCCCCACTCACTCCATTCTCTGGTGACTGTCCTCTTCTCTCTGGATGCAGGCAGGCATGCATGCTGGCAGGACCTTTGCAGGCTCCAAATGCACCCTTTCCCTTTCCTTTGTTGTGCTCTCTGTCTCTTCTGCCTCTGTTTCAGTGTGCACTATGAATCATGTGACAGATGAGTAGGGGCGGCACTAATGCAGCATGCCCTGCTCGTATTTTCAGTGTAGGAGGCACACAGCTGCATTCTGAATGTGGGAGCTGGAGGCACATTGAGTGGCTGCATGGCGTGCGCGCAGTGCGCCGCTGGGCTGACTCGGGCCAGGCCGTCTGGCTAAACAGATGACGGGGATCAAGAAACCGGCAGCCGCGGGGCACACTGAGCCAGCCAGCCCAGTACGACACGTCCCAAGGCCGGGCCCCTACCAACCCGCGGGCCATCGGGCACTGCCGGAGTGCCCGATGGGTCAGTCTTCCCCTGGTCATAGGGCTTTGCCGGGTACCCTCTTCAGTCGGGCTAGGCTGCCTTGCCAGGAGGCTATGTTGGCTGGCCGACTGGCCCGGGAGGCTAGCGGCCTACCTTGGCCAATGGTAAGTCCTGGCATGCCTGGAGCCCTGCATACAGCTGAGCGGCGGCACAGTCACACTTCACGGTGGTGCCTGGTGGAAATAAAACCACAGAACTGCAGCGGCAGGAATCACCAGCTGGGCTGTGGGACAGAATAAATCCTGTAAATATACTTTACTTATTCTTTTGAAATTTGTTTTATAATGAATAGTGTGACTGTCAGTCTCTCAGATGTATCCTATATACTGGTACCTTTACAAAATATATAACACATTCTTATTGCAGCCTCATGAAACTCAATCTGATATATGTGCTATTATATTGCAGGCTAATTTTTTTTAAAAATGGACCTTTCAAAGTAACTTCATTGAGCCCTGCCGGTCTCAAGTTGTGAAAAAAAAATCCCATGGGCACAATGTGTAAGATTGATCTTCTATGAGCCACTTGTTAACACTTTGTGTGCTCACAGAAATTCCTCTCCCCAAGTCCTCCAACCAGGGCTGGGGCCACAGCCTTAAATCCTTAGCAGAGCTGTATATTAGTAAATTAGTAAATAATGGTCTGGAAATGAAAACAGAAGGTTGTGAGTTCACATTTCCACTGGATTTTTTTTTACTTATCTACCTGTGCCTGTATTATTATGATGCTGCTATGATTATTACTATATTTTATCATTCATATTAAATACAACAATAATCCTAGGAAGCTTTGTTTTATTTATTAAATAATTCAAAGCTTGCTATGATTATGATTTGTAGGATTTATAATAACAGCATTAATATTATGAACAATACAATACAATGACAATCATAGCAGTATTAGTGAGAAAAAGAGAGGTTTGTGAGGGTCCTGAGAACGAGCAACAGCACTAGTGGCCTGCTCTACGATGGGTGCCCGCTCAGGTCTCACAAGGTTTTAGCTTGATTGTGCCATTACAGAGACAACTGCTCCATATGCAAATCAGACTGCTCTCACCCAAAAAGGGTAGTCAGTTCTGAAATGCCAAGGACGTCATCCCTGCACGAGAGGTGCAGCAACCCCCAATGTTCGTTTTGGCCTTGTTTGGCCTCGTCAGGAGGATATAGTTGACACCCCTCTAGGCACATCAAGCAAGGGGTCCTCGTCTGTATTACCCTGTAAATTTAGGCCGAAACAATCGTTGGGGGTTGCTGCACACAGGGCTGTCTGTAATGCAGGGCAAAAGGGCAGTTGCCCTGAGCCCAGTTATTGTTGAGGGGCCCAAAGCAGCTGCCCCTTGAGCCCATGTAAACCGTGGACGACTGCATTAACAGCATTCCGCTAGCAGCCCCCTCGACTGGCTGTGTCTTTTTGTGAGCGCCAGCATTCTCCCCCCACAGCCCCACTCATTCTAGCCTCCTGTGAAGGCTGTGACAAGGCCTACAGGCGAGATCTCGCGAGAGCGCGTCGCAGCCTTCAGAAGCCGTCAGCCCCGTGGAGGAGAATGCTGGCGCACGGAGGAACACACAGGTCACCTGATCCTGAGGTCTGTGATGGATAAGTATAATTCTGGGGGTCTGTGCTGGGTACATATATTTGTGGGGGGCCTGTGCTGGTACATATATTTGTGGGGGGTCTGTGCTGGATACATATAATTCTGGGGCCTGTGCTGGATACAAATATTTCTGGGGGGGGTCTGTGCTGGATATATATAAATCTGGGGGCCTCTGCTGGATACATATATTTGTGGGGAGGTCTGTGCTGGGTACATATCATTCTGGGGGCCTCTGCTTAAAGTTGATATGTGAACTCACAACCTCTTGCTTACTTTGCAGGAGCTTTAACCAAGTGCACCACAGCAAACTTTTTCTGTTGTAGAGCTCTGCCAAGTATTTAAGGCTGCAGCCCCTTTACCTAGCTAGGAGGGTTTGAGAAGAGGAATCTCTGTGTGCACGGAACAGCTATCTTGTGCGCATGCAAATGGTTAACATGTGGGCTCAATGTAGAAGATCGTCCCCACAACCTAATACATCAGCCCAAGTGAAATGAAAACCTTTTTTTTTTTTTACAACTTGACATTGGCAGCGCTCCGCTGACTGAAGCCCCGCTGCTGTCAAGATGAAAAAAAAAAATGAACTTGTGCCCACGATGTGTAAGGTCATGGGGGAACGATCTAGTAAATCGTGGCCACGAGCTAATTTAGTTTTTTCATTAACGTGCACACGAGTTACCTGGTTCGTGCGCACGCATACCCAGGTAGAAAGTCCCCTCCCCGAGCGCTCCGTTCTCGGTGTGGGGCCGCAGCCAGCAGCCTTCCTTACCCAGGGGCAAGATTTTGCTCCCAGGGCAAGGATTCCTCATTAGACAGATATGTGTAAAAGATTATGGGCTATATTATGATCTTCGCGCAAAAAGCCTCACTCGCAAAGCAAACCTTTTTGCGCCAAGCGTTAAACTTTTGCACGCGCAAATCACTGCTGGAATTACAATCCTCGCGGCTTTTTTCTTCCGCCGATCAATTACGCGCAAACAGTACGGGCATAAATGCAAGCTCCGTGCCGTCTCGGGCAAAAAAATTTGCGCTCGCAGTTTTGTGCACCCATTCAGCCAATCAAAATGAGGAAACACACAACTGAATTGCGCCTGACAGAGGCATTGGAGACGGGTTCTGCGTCTATTATGCAAAATGAGCACATATGCTACACTAATAATACACACACACCTGCCATCATCCATTATATTGTTGCTGCATTACTTTTTATTTATTTTTTATTATTTTGGGTTAGCCAGGTTGTTCAGATATGCCGTTACCACCAGCTTTTTGCAGTTGCTAAAATTACCGCAAATAGATTGTAATATCATCCGCGTGCCAGTGCACATTCGCATTTGCGCTTACAATGTTAAGTATAGGACTCGCGCAGTACAGTAAGCTCGCACAGGTTTCGCGTAGGTTCACCCGCGGTAGACGATTGCGCGCGGTTGTTGCGCTATGTCATACGGGATTAGGCGCAAATGGTTTTACCCCTCACATTAATGTTTTTATCAAACGTTTGCGTGAAGATTGTAATTTAGCCCTATCTGTGTCAGTCCTGTGGCTCAGTAGGTAAAAGCAGCTATCTGGTAAGCAGGAAGTTTTGAGCTCAAATCTCTGCTGGTCATGTGTGTTGCTTTTTTTTTTTTTTTTTTAAACATCTAGCTCTGCAAGCACAATAATATTAATATAATTATTATAATGCAGCTATTAGTATTGTATTAATATAATATAATGATGCTATTATTATTAATTTATTTATTTTTGGCTTGGGGGGGGCGCTAATGTAAGACTTTCCCCCGGGTGCCTCATGACCTTCCTACGCCTCTGGAAAGACCTGTATATATAGTGCAAATCAATTAAATAAATACATTTGTTCATCAATAAAAAAAATTGTTCCACTCACGTGAACTCTTGTATATATGGCTGAAATAGTGCAGGGCTGGATCCGTAGAGGCGATCCTCCCTTCCTTTGTTGCTCCTCCTTCCAGGGTTGTCTCGTTCTACCCTTCAGTGCACATATTAGGTATAACATGGCATTGATTACCCGAATAATACCATCAATACACAAATATGATAAAAGAGATACTTACACTCTTTGGTGTGTTTTATTATAAAAAGACCAGATCTCCTGTCACTCTCAGAATGCTCCTCGTTTCTTACAATTGACAGGTTCAAGATTAAAAGTTAAAACAGTACTTTAATAATATAACAAAGTAAAAACATAACAAAAACACATTTGCCTTAATTACTTGAAAATCCAAACATATGTTGCACTCTGCAAGAAAATCCACCAGTCGGCTTGGACAAACTTCCAATTCCAGATATTCAGTAATAAATAAATAGTTACCGACTCCTTGTTGCGGTAAAATTGAAAAGGATTTTAATCCACAGTGAGTAGCAAAAGACAACGTTTCGACACAATGGTCTTTGTCGAGTCAAAGACCCCTTGTTTTATAATCACAAGTAAAGCCTGTCGGAGCACCTTCCTTATATTAGAAGTGTATACATTTCACACATGCTGTACTTTTTCCTTTTTTTTAGGTTAGCAACAGCCAGATTTGTGTATCTGTACCAATGGTTCGTTCTGCAAGTGTAGCTGGTTCCCAAGATTCAGTTATAACAATTGTGGAATATTATAATACAAGTAAGTACAGCATAACATGTCCTGGTGTATACATTACAAAACGTGAAAAAAAGATTTGCGAACCTTCTGTATGAAGGTGTAATATAAGTCAAGAAAAATAAGGCAGATCTGACATCCAGGTAATAAGTGCAATGTGTCAGTGTGACGGTGTGTGTGCACAGAATGTGTAAATTTCTTCAAATACGTGCATGTAGTTGTTTGTTTTTGTGCAAATTCTAATGTTTCAAACTATATGTATGTGGAGAGGGGTAGCCAAGGATCAACAGAAGAACACTGGGAACTATTTGTTCCTTTTTTTCTTCTGCCTGTAGCTAGAGGGCAGCAGATAATTTTTTTGATGCCTTTAGTTTAAAGTACCAAGTGATTTTTATTTTTGCCATGCGTGTTCCTTTAGCCCCTTGAGTGCTAAGCCATTTCACTCTAATTTTGGCCATTTTTCGACCATCATGGTTAACTGCCATATGGATTTCAGTTTCATTGCAGAACCGACACAAACTTTAAATATTTTTTTAGCAGCTGACTTAGCAGATTCAAAATGCATATTTATTAAGGTTTCTTTCCATAAAGCACGGAAACTGAACTCAATTTTGGTGTTTTACATTTTGGTTTACTTCAGCGATTCCATTTCGTCAAATTTGGTAAATGATAACTGTATTTTGCTGAAAATAGAGTCGCCCAAGCAGTTATTGGACGTTGGTGAAGATAGCAGAATTTGTAATAATAAAAAGGTCCTTTTAACCCATTAGGGACCAATGACGTACATGGTACGCCCTGGAAAAAAAGCCCGTTAAGGACCAAGGACGTACCCTGTACGTCATGGTCGTTTAACCCCCCCTCCCTATACTTACCTCTCTGGCCAAGGTCCCACGGTGGTTTGACTTTCTTGAAGTCAGGCCTGTGGTTTAAAGACCCCGGCCGTCGCACTGACATTATTGCCAGACGCGATGATGTCAGTTTCAGGTGCCTCCCCTGGTACTGTCAGGAGAGAGTCTGAAATTGAGGGTGGATTTGTCTGTCTGCACTTTCCAGCAATGCCTCTCTTTAACCCATTAGGTGCTAGAGCGTGATTTGGCATCAAATTGCAGTTCTCTCACAGAAGTGCTGACATCTTGGATGTCAGCCAAACCATTTATAATTTTAATCTGCTGTAAAAGGTCTTTTTATGTCTAGTTTTTTTTTAGGATCTATTAGGTATTTTTTCAAATTTTTTCCCCCTTTTTTTTTTAAATAGTTTTTTCATTTTTCCTTAACCCTTTCGCTGCTGAGGCTTTTCCCGCCTCTGTGCTGAGGTCATTTTTACCGGTTTTGCTCATCATGTTTAAACGCGTTTTGAAGGCTTATTTTAGTATATGACCCAGACATATTATATATCGTTCTTTCCGTCAGACTCGGCAGATTAATAATATGTCATTATTATATGTATACGTCATGACCTGTCTGTATATTATAACAAAAAATGCAATAAAACATGAATTTTCAATAATTTACAGCGTGTAAAGTGTTTTTTTTCCACATTTTAACATGCGAGCAATTGCGGTTATATTTTGTATGGGGTGCGCTTGTTAAAAAAATTAGAGATGGGGTCTCGTTACATTTTTTTTTGGGGAAAATTACACGATTTTTAACAAACGCACCGCATACAAAAATCGTTAGTGCAGCATCATTGTTCACATTATAATTGAATTGGGAACAATATTGCTGCATTAACAAACCAAAAAAAAGAAAAAAAAGTGTTTATTTTTTTTTACATTTTTTTTTAAATATTTTTTTATTTTTATTTTATTTATTTATTTATATTTACAAACTTTTTTAACTTTCGTGTTTGATATTGTTGGAACGGCCATGCTCTGGCCGATCCAACAATACCAAACGTTAACCCCTAGCTGCCACGGATCGGGAGATAGGGAGTTCATTGGAACTCCCTATCTCCACCGTTGGTGGCAGTTAGGGGTTAACTCCAGGACTGGCGTCATCGTGCTATGCACGATGACGCCAGTCCTCAGGGGGAGTTCCCGGAGGCTTGGCCGACATCCAAGATGTCGGCCAGCTCCGGGAAAGGATCACGAACCGGCGCTTTTCAGCGCCGATTCGCGATCCAGCTCCCCAGGGGTTAATGCCAGGTACCATTTGGAAGGGCAGGCTGTGCCCTTCCAAATGGTGCCTGGGTTAACCCCCGCAATGCCGCCGCGATCGGAGGGAGAGAGGTCCGAAGGACCTTCCCCCCTCCCTTTCAGGCGCCTCCTCCGCACATGCGGGGGGGGGGCGCCTGAATCAGGTGTCATCGCGCTGTCGCGATGACACCTAATTTCACCGGCGGCGGTTCCGGATGCTGGGCTGACATCGAGGATGTCAGCCCACACCGGGTGGGCCAGCGATCGGCCAGAACTCGGCCGAACGCTGACCCCAAAGTGAGGACGCGCTCAGCGCGTCCTCAGCACAGCAGCAGCCATGCGGAGGACGCGCTGAGCGCGTCCTCCGCATTGAAGTGGTTAACAGACCTTTTTATTATCATTCATAGGATCTTATGTGTAAATTCCAGCCATTTTTATTCAGTATTTTTTTTCTTGCAAACAGCATTTCAATTTTGAAACTGTCAAATGTACAGGTTTTTCTTTTGGTTTTTTTTCACCCTATTCGTCAGCTTGTTGGCTTTTTCTGTCGACTGGTCTGTGCTTTGATCGGCGGCTTTTTCCGATGGTTCCGGCTGGTTTCTCTGCACTCCGGGCCAGACCGGGGACCCTGCGGTGAATGCTGTATACACCGCAGGGTGGGGAACTTTGATTCCCCGAAGTGCAGGGAAGCACGGGGAACGAGAAAGCACCGAAATGTCGGTGACATTTCAGTGCTCTCTGAATAACCCCTTTAGTCTCTATTCCTCAAATTGCAGTTCTAATTTTAATAAAAGCATTTCATACTCTATACAGAATTATTTCTCTTTTTTTAAATATCTAGCTGTACTTGAACATGCATGTTGTGTGTGTATATATGTTGTTTCAGAGTCTTCGTCACTTAATTTAACAAATGTGATTTTGTTGCAGGAAACTCTGCCACCAGAACCTATAATTCCGAGACAATGAAAAAGATATCCTCTTGTGATTTTTGTGGACTGGACTGCACTTCGTGTCAATCTAATGTTCAAGTAGACCCAACAACAACCACTGTTAGTGTTAAACCTCAAACCACTACGCAGAGGAATACAAAAACCACAAGCAGCTCTGTCCAGCAAGCATTAAATGTGTTTACTATTTTCTTAGTTTGTGCACATTATATTTTGTGGTATTGAATTTAATTAGAAATACCTATAAAATTTGACTTTACTTTGATCTAAAAATCTCATCTCTATGTGATTTGCAGAGATCAACTCTAAAAATTATTGCGAGCAGCGGGCAGACAATCTGGGATATAAATCATTTGAGATTAAGATGAATGTGATTAAAATAGAGAAAACTGAAGAATATTAAATTGCAACGGACTCAGAAAAATGTAAAAATTAAAACATTTCTTTTAAAGCTGTGACTTAAGCAAATTATTTAAAAATGTACCACATATAACTCATTAAACTAGTATTTATGTATCATATGTCCTTTGTCATATATTACTGCTTTTAAATGAAATTATGTGCACATGTATGTGAAATCTGGCAAATAGTTTAGAAATTCATATTACAGATACAAAAACAACAACACTATAATGTAATGGCAACTCAGTTATGACCATTGGTCCAGGGGCAAGGTATTAATTCCAGGTACTTAGCCTGTGGGATACTTATTTAGATTTCTGATCGGCGGCATCTGTGTAGGAACTGGTGGAAAGGGGTGGTGTAGAGCCCCCTCCCCCAGTTATTATCTTAGATGGGACCAGGGTGTGCTTGAGATTGAAGATTTGTTGTGTAGAATGGTGTTTATGCTTTAGTTTACCACACTGTACTCAGAATTCTCCCAATGTATAGGTCTTGAATAATTAGGGTAGTAAAACAAAAATTAAGCCTGTTAGTCTGTAGTTTCATTTTATTATTCATTTGAATTACCTTCATACTGTAAGGTAATGCAATCTCTGAAAATGTTTTTAATGGTTCCTAAACCAATTATGAGAGGTATACCAGTTCAGATGCTTTGAGTAATTCTTGGAGACATGGAATGGAAACGGGAACGGAAAAGTTTTCCCTTTTAGTAACTATGAAGCATGGCAGGGCTGGTCTTAGACCTTTAGGCTCCCTCAATGAAAAGTCTTTCCAGCGCCCTTATTGATCACACCCCCTCATCCAATATGACCCTCCCATTTTGATTAACCGCAAACAAAGGTTAGAAATCTTGATCATTAATAAATTAAATTCTTAAATCTATCAAAATTAAACCAAACAAAATGGTAAAATATACGATGAAATGAATATGGCAAAATATTAGACACTGCCAGGCACTGTCAAAGACAGAGACCTAAAGAATGACAAAGACACTGACATTGAAAGCTACCATTATTTTTACAACTGGTCAGCAATTTTTACAGTTTTCAGATATTGACAACTCTTAGATGACAGGGAAAACACAATCAGGGTTATCCAAAGAGATTCGAAAAGTCACCGCACGTTCGGTGACTTTTCGTTCTCTTCAATTCGGTTCCTTTTGCCGATTGCATTTCGGTGACCCTGCGGTGTATTCAGCAAGCACCACAGGGTCCGTGAATTGCAGGGAAAAGCTGCCGTAAACCCACCGAAAACTAACCGCAAAACCCACTGAATGCACGCCGAAAACAAGCAAAAACATCTGGATTAACCTTCGAAAAACCCAAGCAGGAGCCGAACACATGCAGCGAAGCAGCCGAACAGGAGCCGAACAGGAGCCGAATCACACACAGCCGAAGCAGCTGAGACACAGAGGAGGCAGTGAATAAATTAGCAAAACCATTTGTATGAATCTGTGAAAATGAAACGCTGTTTGCAAAGAAACTACTGAGCGAAAATGTCTGAAATTTGCACATGAGGTCCAGGGAATGATAATAAAGAGGGCTGTTACAAAAAAAATAAGTAAACTGAAAAAAAAATCAAAAAAAAAATCGGACTTTTAAAAAAAAAAAAAAAAATCAGAAAAATGCTTAAAGTATCCTAAAAAATCTATAAATAAAGAGACTTTTTGCTGCAGAATTTTATAATGAACGGTTTATTAGATATTGAATTAAATCGGGAATATTTTTAACATTGAAGTCTATGGGATTCTCCTGAATAAATTTTCCGAATTAAACCACCGAATGGCAGGGCATTTCGGGAACCTTTCACTGCTGGTTTGTGCTCTCTGAATAGCCGAAGCAGTGCTTTTTCATGGGGATTTCACTGCCCTCGAACAGGCACCGAACAGGCAACGTATGTGCAGGCAATTCGCCAGGATTTGGCGAATTGCCTGCTCTCTGGATAGCCGAATGGCCAGGAAAGGTAACCGAACGCTGATTTTCAGCGTTCGATTACCTTTCTCAAGCAACTCGGATCTCTTTGGATAACCCTGCAAATGACTCACAAATGTATCACAAAATGTCTTCCCTTTATTGAGTCAGGACGGTTTTTATGCCCCTGGGTTACATACAAAAAGAACAGAAAGTCCTAAGGCAACTTCCAGAAATCGATCATCAGGAATAACCATATCAGACATAGTTAAAAGAAGAAAGAAAAAGACATGCAAGCACCATACAAAAGATATGTATGAGTGAAAGGTGCTGAAGTTAGCAAAACATGAACATGATAATATGCTGCAACAGAACAAAGGGGTCTCGCATTCTGATTGGCAGAGTCTTGTGGTTTAGGTGTAGGCATAAAAGAAACAGTTTCTGGAGTCACAAAAAGAACAATGGCACATGGAAATCTGCAATCAACAAAAACAGATTTGTCAGCACAGAGATTATTAACCCTTACAGACACTGACATACAGAAACACCCATAGGCACTAAAACACAGAAATTGTAATAGGCCCTCTCAATCCTCTCTTCAGGCGGATGTATTAGAGTGTATACAAGATAGGCACTGACAGACACAAAGATAATAATCAAGACAATGACAGGCACTGGCAAAAACAATGACAGTGTCACGGTGGCCCATGTCCAGGGAAATGTTGCACCTGAGCCCCATGTCTGGGGAAATGTTGCACCTTCGCCCCATGTCCGGGGAAATGTTGCGGCCGTCACAGTAGCTGATATCCAGAAAGCCTTATTCCAGGGTACTGTGTACTACAGGACAGAGAATGGTGCTGCCCGCGAATCAGATGCAACATGCAGGAAGGACAATCAATCGCAGCACATGACCAGCTATCCTATAGCAGAGCAGGGCGTCTCCTCTGAGCACCAATAGGAAGTGCTGTGGCTCTATTTAAAGGGCTTCCTTTCTCTTAGCAAGTTGCCCTAGCGTGGTTCCTGTTACTCCTAGTGCCTTGTTGTTATTTCTTGATTCCTATTCTGACTGATTTCCTGGTTTATACGATCCCGGCTTGTCTCGACTTCCCTGTATTCTGGCACCCTGATTTCTGGCATAGTATAAACGGACCTCTATTTCCTTAACCCCTGCCTATGTGTGTTTTGTTGGTTTGCCCTGCTTAACCCGGCCATTATTAAGGACCGGCTAGCTAGAGCATTGTGGGTTACTTTATTCCGCAGGTTGTTTTTCTTTGCACTCCACCACATTATTTGTGTTCATCATTCTCAGTATTACTGACCATAACCCGGCCATTTCTAAGGACCAGTTGGTCAGGGTCTGTTGGCTTACAGTCTGCAAGCGGGGTTACCCGATCCTGACATTACGCTAGGGCCATGGACCCTGCAGACGTAGGTCAGCAGCTCGCTGCATGTGCCTCTAGTGTCGATGAATTAGACCACCGCATGGATGCCTTTGCTCAGGCTATACAAACTATTCTTGTCCGTACTGCCTATTTGCAGCCTGAACCACAGGTGGCGACCTCTGCCCCGGTCCTGCAATCCCACACACCTGAGGTTGCTTTACCTGCCTCCCATGTATCCATGACTTCTCCAATTCATTTTGGTGGGGAACAGACTGGGTGTTGTGGCTTTTTGACTCAGGTCAGCATTCATTTTGAACTAAACCCTAGAATGTATGTTTCAGATTGTGCCCGTGTGGGATTTATGATAAATCATTTGTCTGGTAGAGCCCTAGCATGGGCTAACCCATTGTGGGAAAATGATGATGCCGTGGTCTATGACTACCACAACTTTGTACGTGCTCTCAGACGCACTTCTTGATCCTCCTGGTCGTTCCAAGAGTGCTGGGAGATCCCTGCTCAGAATTAAGCAAGGTTCCAGGTCTGTTGCAGATTATGCCATAGACTTCAAACCCCTAGTAGCAGAGGTTGATTGGACTAATGATTGCCTTGTATTGCTTTTCCAGGAGGGCCTTTCTGATACTATCCTAGATGAGATAGAGGATTTGCTCGATTACGTGATTGATATTGATAACAGAATCAGGGATAGAGCTAAACACAGAGAGAGACCCAGAAAAAGCGTTGCTAGGGTTCCTACACGAGGTTCCGTTAGTCCACCATCTCACACTTCACAGGTCTCTGATACCGAACCCATGCAATTGGGTCACACTAAATTGACAGAAGAAGAGAAGTCCTATAGGCGTAGAGAGGGTCTTTGCCTATATTGCGGACTTGGGGGGCACCAACGCCTTAAGTGCCCATCACGCCCGGAAAACACTCGCACCTAAGTCCTAGGAGGGGTCCGGCCTTAGGTGTTCTTACTTTGTGTCCCAAACCGACCTCACTACGATTACTTCTTCCTGTCTGTCTAACATGGGGTTCTGTCAAATTCAATTGTGATGCATTGCTGGATTCAGGGGCTGCTGATAATCTTATGGATGAGTCCTTTGCCTCAGGTCATCTTGTTCCTCTGTCCCCTAGATCCAAACCCTTAATGGTACAGGTCATTGATGGTAGGCCCCTTGCCTCTCCTGTTATAACCCAAGAGACTAAAGCTATTTCCATGTGTCTTGGGGATCATCATGATGAATCCATAGTGTTTCATATCATATCATCACCGTCTTGTTCAGTCGTTTTAGGTCTCACATGGTTACAAAAACATAATCCTCACATTGACTGGGTAAAGGGAAAGGTTGTCGCATGGGGTTCCACCTGTTCCTCCTGTTTTCCCTCTATGTTACCTATCAGGTTACTCAATACCCCTACTGCAAAACCTTTGTCTTCTACTGTTCCGGAGCAATATCTGTCTGTTAAACAAGTGTTTGACAAAAAAGAGGCCGATAAGCTACCCCTGCACCGTCCGTATGACTGTGCTATCAAGTTAGACCCAGGTACCATTCCCCCTAAAGGGAGAATTTATCCACTGTCCCCAAAGGAACATAGTATCATGGAGGAATATATCCAGGAATCGCTGGAGAAGGGTTTCATACGAAGATCTTCTTCCCCAGCTGGGGCAGGGTTCTTCTTTGTAGCCAAAAAAGAGGGTGACCTCCGTCCGTGCATAGATTATAGAGGGTTGAATCGTATCACCATCAAGAATGCCTACCCTATTCCTCTAATCTCTGACCTCTTTGACCGTTTTAGAGGTTCCATGGTGTTTTCTAAATTGGATCTTAGGGGTGCATACAACCTGGTATGCATAAAGGAGGGAGACGAGTGGATGACCGCATTCAACACCCATAGCGGCCACTACGAATATCTGGTCATGCCGTTTGGGTTGTGCAATGCCCCTGCGGTTTTTCAGGATTTTATAAATGACGTCCTTCGGGACTACCTCTCCTCATGTGTCATAGTCTATCTAGATGACATTCTGGTGCACTCTCCTGACCTACATACACATTATGATCACATGTGTTCTGTTCTCGGCACTCTGTTCCGAAATGGTTTATATTGTAAGCTAGAAAAATGCATATTCCATGTGACACAGGTTCCGTTTCTGGGGTACATCGTGTCATCCAAGGGTTTTTTAATGGATCCAAAAAACTGGAATCCATCCTATCTTGGCCTCTACCCAAAGGGTTGAAACCTATCCAGAGATTTATTGGATTCGCCAATTATTACAGAAAGTTTATCCCACATTTTTTTCTGTAATTGCTCCTATCACCTCTATGACCAAGAAAGGGGCCAATACAACCAACTGGTCTCCCGCTGCCCTTAAAGCCTTTGAGGATTTAAAAACGGCCTTTGCCTCTGCACCTATTCTAGCACATCCTAATCCTTCTAAACCATTTATAATGGAGGTCGACGCATCAGAATCTGGTATAGGGGCAGTACTTTCCCAGAGAGACACCTGGGATGCCCCACTTCACCTTGTGCCTACTTCTCCCAGAAGTTGTCCGACTCAGAGAGAAACTATGACATTGGCAACAGAGAACTCTTGGCTATTATAATGGCTTTAAAAGAATGGAGACATCTGTTGGAGGGTTCACAAATTCCAGTGATCATTCTACTGACCAAGAACCTAGCCTACCTGGCAGACGTGAAGCGACTGTCCCCCCGCCAGGCCAGATGGTCGTTGTTCCTAAGTCGCTTCAATTATTTGATCACCTACCACCCAGGGTCACGTAATACCAAGGCGGATGCTCTTTCCAGACAGTTTGAGGAAGAGGAACTGCCTCACACCGAACCGGTTTCTCTCATACCCAGTACTCATATAATCGCCATTGTGTGTATGCAAGTGTCTTCTCAGTTGATCGAACGCATTCTGTCCTATCAGAATGCCGCCCCTAGCTCTCTACCTCCAGAAAGATTGTATGTAGGAGAGAACGAGAGAAGGGAGTTATTACAAGTTATGCATGCATCAAAGGTTGCAGGTCACCCAGGAGTCAATAAGACCATTCTCGTCGTTTCTCGTCTATATTGGTGGCCCACTCTTCGTGTTGATATCCGAGAGTTTATTGCATCCTGTAATGTGTGTGCCCAGAATAAGACCCCTGCTGATCTTCCAGTGGGTCTATTACAACCTCTCCTGTGCCTTCGAGACCATGGACCCATTTATCCATGGACTTTATTGTGGACCTACCCCCATCTGAGGGTAATACCACCATTCTCACTGTTATTGACCGTTTTTCTAAAATGGCCCATTTTGTTCCACTGAAAAAACTTCCTTCTTCAGAACAGCTAGCCGGTATATTTGCTAAGGAGGTGGTACAGTTACATGGGATACCGCAGGAAATAGTCTCAGATCGTGGTACTCAGTTAATTTCCCGATTCTGGAGATCCTTCTGTAAAGAAATGGGTATCAACTTATCCTTTTCTTCTGCCTACCACCCACAATCTAACGGTGCTGCTGAACGTACCAACCAGTCCTTGGAGCAATATTTATGGTTCTTCATCTCCCACCAACAAGATAATTGGAGTTCCTTATTACCTTGGGCTGAATTGGCTAGGAATAACGTGGTACATGACAGCTCTGGTCATACCCCGTTCTTTGCGACCTATGGGTTCCATCCTGCTTTATTACCTGGCACTCCGTCTGAATCACCCATTCCTGCACTTAACGATCACTTACAACTCCTACATCAGTCCTGGACGCGGATTCAATCCGCTTTGCAAAAAGCTTCTTTAGCCCATAAGAAGTTTGCAGACCGCCACAGACGACCAGGACCTTCTTATGTCCCTGGTCAAAGGGTATCGCTCTCCACTCGGCATATCAAACTCCGGGTGCCCTCTCACAAATTGGCACCACGGTTTATCGGTCCGTACAGGGTCCTCCGACACATTAATCCTGTCTCTTATGACTTGGAGTTGCCTAAGTCCTTGAGAATCCCCAACTCCTTCCATACCTCCCTACTCAAGCCCCTTGTCTGTAACCGGTATACCACTACCGTGAACCAGCCTCCTCCTGTCCAAGTTCAGGGTCAGGAGGAATATGAGGTGCAGGCCCTCATCGATTCCAGGTGGTCTAGAGGCGGATTGCAATATCTTGTGCATTGGAAGGGGTACGGCCCGGAGCAACGTTCCTGGGTTGCTGCCTCTGATGTTCATGCCCCAGGGCTGGTCTCCGCCTATCATCGCCGCTACCCTTCTCGCCCTCGGGCCCGCCGTCAGGGGAGGTGCTGTCACGGTGGCCCATGTCCAGGGAAATGTTGCACCTGAGCCCCATGTCTGGGGAAATGTTGCACCTTAGCCCCATGTCTGGGGAAATGTTGCACCTTCGCCCCATGTCCGGGGAAATGTTGCGGCCGTCACAGCAGCGGATATCCAGAAAGCCTTATTCCAGGGTACTGTGTACTACAGGACAGAATGGTGCTGCCCGCGAATCAGATGCAACATGCAGGAAGGACAACCAATCGCAGCACATGACCAGCTATCCTATAGCAGAGCAGGGCGTCTCCTCTGAGCACCAATAGGAAGTGCTGTGGCTCTATTTAAAGGGCTTCCTTTCTCTTAGCAAGTTGCCCTAGCGTGGTTTCTGTTACTCCTAGTGCCTTGTTGTTATTTCTTGATTCCTATTCTGACTGATTTCCTGGTTTATACGATCCTGGCTTGTCTCGACTTCCCTGTATTCTGGCGCCCTGATTTCTGCATAGTATAAACGGACCTCTATTTCCTTAACCCCTGCCTATGTGTGGTTTTGTTGGTTTTGCCCTGCTTATCCCGGCCATTATTAAGGACCGGCTAGCTAGAGCATTGTGGGGTTACTTTATTCCGCAGGTTGTTTTTCTTTGCACTCCACCACAATTTGTGGTTCATCATTCTCAGTATACTGACCATAACCCAGCCATTTCTAAGGACCGGTTGGTCAGGGTCTGTTGGCTTACAGTCTGCAAGCGGGGTTACCCGATCCTGACAGACAGAGACACAAAGATGCTGATAGATGCATAGGCACACACAAGATATAATGACAGAGAAACAGACACTTGTAACAAAAACGAGTATAACACTTAATGAAGGGGGTAGAAAGAAGGGCGATCCATGTGTCTAGAGTGGCAAACCTCTCAGACCATATAAAGCAGGGCTGTCAAATGCATGGCCCCTCAGATGTTGAAGCCTACAATTCCAAGAATTCATTCCAATGCAATAAATGGATAGGGAATCATAAGAGTTGTAGTTCAGAAGCATCAGGTGGGCTGGAGTTTGGCTCAAATTGTTTCATGTTACACAGACCACCCAACACACACACAAAAAAAAACAGACTTACAGACCCTGCCCCCTCCCACAGACTGGGACACCCACTTTCACAGACACTGAATCAAACCCCAAGTGACACCACCCTTTGAAAATCATATTGTTCTGAGCATGAGTCTATTCAGGGGCAGGAATAACTTCCTTATTGGCACCCGGGCTTAGCTCTTTATGAACATGAGCTCACAGTGTCTACTGCTTCCATTGGTGGCTCAATGCCTGGGTGCACATGGGGCAGTGGTATACAGATAAGCATGGGGGTGCATGGAAAGATAGGGGCACAGTGGATTCACACAATGCACCATGATGTGACTGCCCCACTTGTGAATGGAAGACATTGGCGTATCCTATGGGAAAGTGTCCACCTAGTGGACATGGCTGCAAATGACACATCAAAAACGCTGTGGAGGGAAAAGCAAATGCAATAAGCAAGGTCTGTCCCTTAAAAATACCTAGCAGAATCTGCTGCTTGCAAAAAATGGAGCACTATGTATTGTCTAAACAAAAATGGAACAGAATCTGCTCTTTAAAATAATTAATGAAGCCACTGTTCATTCATAAATAACCCCAAGTTTATTCCTTTTTATAGAGAAAAAAATAAGTATCTGGCGCCCCCTAGTGGAAAACTGAACAGTGCAACAATGGTATGATAAATATGTAGGATAAAAAAGAGTCCGTACTAGATAAATAGCAGTTCAATAGTCAGCAGCAGAAGTTCACACACAAGACGGTTTACCTCTAACCGTCAAATACTTGAACAACAGAAATAAGTGGAGAATCTCTGCGCTTCCCTCTTTAGTGTTGAACGATTTTTCAAGTGAAAAGATCTTCTTATGATATTGTAAGGTCGCTTTTCACAAATGGTCTTCAACCCTCAAGAAAAGGGGAATAAATGGCAACATAGTGTGATCCATTACATCATCAGTGCCCCCCAGATAATTGTACAAAGGTTCAACTCACATGTGGAGGTGTCATAAATCAGACACTAGATGTACTGCGCAATCGGTATTTTTAGGAGATACCGGACTCCCCTTTAGCGTCTCTGTTTCCAAGTGTTCCTCCAAGAAATAAAAAAACAGCTGCAGGACCTTAAGCAAAGGTAAATGAAGATTTATTCCATAAAACTATTAAAACAATTCGAAATAGATTAAAATTCGAACGCCAAAACGCGTTACGCGATCCAGTCGCTTCCTCAGTCGGCAAAAAGTAAATGTAGTAAATAGATTTACTTTTTGCCGACTGAGGAAGCGACTGGATCGCGAAACGCGTTTTGGCGTTCGAATTTTAATCTATTTCGAATTGTTTTAATAGTTTTATGGAATAAATCTTCATTTACCTTTGCTTAAGGTCCTGCAGCTGTTTTTTTATTTCTTGGAGGAACACTTGGAAACAGAGACGCTAAAGGGGAGTCCGGTATCTCCTAAAAATACCGATTGCGCAGTACATCTAGTGTCTGATTTATGACACCTCCACATGTGAGTTGAACCTTTGTACAATTATCTGGGGGGCACTGATGATGTAATGGATCACACTATGTTGCCATTTATTCCCCTTTTCTTGAGGGTTGAAGACCATTTGTGAAAAGCGACCTTACAATATCATAAGAAGATCTTTTCACTTGAAAAATCGTTCAACACTAAAGAGGGAAGCTCAGAGATTCTCCACTTATTTCTGTTATTCCTTTTTATAAAAACAAATTAATGGGGGGCGTGGCTTGACCGCCGAGTGGAATGGCCGCATGTTAGAGGAGCTCCGGCGCTAACAGGGTAATAGAAGGGAGATCCTGCTAACCAGGGTGCATAATGACCCATAGGAAACGCTCCCAGACGCCCCTCCGCACCAAGACCACTCTTACCTCAGCCAAAACGGCCACAATCGCTAGATTCTTTGAGGAATCCCCGACCTCCGGAGTAACCCCGCACGGATCCAAGATGGCGCCGGTCCCTGCTCTATCGAGGGACTCGTCGACGGCTGGCAGCCCCACTCCTTCGGAGGACACTGAACTATCAGTTCGAGACATACTCCGCTCCCTGCCCACCAAAGAAGATCTTGAATCCCTCCTGGCAAAGCTGGAGTCCTCTTTCGCTTCACGCATAGACGCTGTGGTAGCGGATGTCCGCCATCTTGGGGCCCGGGTCCAGGATTTGGAAGGAGACAGAGAAACCACAGAGGACAGACTGACTCGCTTGGAAACAGGTCTGACTTCTCACACTTTATACTTACAACGCTTTCACCGGGCGTTAGATGATCAAGACAACCGGGGCCGTCGGAATAACCTGAGGTTAAGAGGTCTCCCAGAGTCGCAAGACGGAAAGGAGCTGCTCACCGAGGTTCTGAGGCCTATATTTAATTCTCTCTTACATAGACCGATTGACACCCCAATTCACTTTGACAGAGCGCATAGATCTTTAAAACCGAAAGGCGCACCGAATACGACACCAAGAGATGTTATATGCCGGCTACATTACTACCGCCAAAAAGAAGATATTTTACAGGCCGCGCGTCGTCAAGATGTCAAAGACCCCTTGGGGAATGTCCTGCAACTATACCCAGACCTCTCCTGGCACACGCTTCAGGCACGCCGACTACTGAAACCGCTCACCGAAGTTCTACGGGACCGTCAAGTTAAATATAGATGGGGGTACCCGTTTTCCCTCCAAGTTACCCTGGACGGGGTTTACTATGGGATCACCACCGCCACGGATCTTCCACCACTGTTAACAGCACTTGGCATTGATAATCTGGACATTCCGGACTGGTACGGTGGTCAGACCCTAGACTTGGTCCAACACCAATCTCAACCGCAGCGTCCTAGATGGCAGACACCTTCTAAACGTGGTCGTGGTGTTTCCCGCTCGCAGCACTCAAACTCCCAACAAGACCCGGGATGAAAACAACGCGTGCTGGCTTTTTGCTGCTCCCTTCAACACCAGCGCATATTTGCCGCCCTTACCAGGAGAATCTCCACATCCATGACTGTTTTTATCCTACGGTTTGCTTTTCCTTTTTACTCCTCATGGACCCCCAACCAACTGGATCTCCCTACTTTATAAGCAAAATCAGATCTAAACATTTACCCTAGCCGGCCTCGGCACTCTAACCCCAACACCTGCTGGAGGTCAACCGCTCACCCCTCCAGATGCGGTGGCTTCTGTGCCCCCTCCTCCTGGGGAGGAGAGGCATGCTTTAGGGCCTAGTCGATGGTGCTCCCATCCGCAGGCTCTACACCGTCTCCGAGTTTTCCCATCTTCAGGTTTTTTTTTCTGTTTGTTTGTTCGTATGTACAGTACTCTTTGTCCATATAGCATGTTAATTACTGGTTTTCCACACTTACATAATGTAGGTAGGCCAAGGGTATGGCCCCTGAAATGTCGTCTTTGTACCGAGGTCTATCAAAGGTTATTTAGGTCCACACTCACTAAATTATGGCCCCAATAACATTCCTTACCTTAAATGTTAAGGGCCTTAACTCCCCTCAGAAGCGGCGCATGGCTCTTATAGATCTTTGCCGGCAGCGCGGGGAAATAGTGTTTCTACAAGAGACACACTTCCGTGCAGATGCAGCACCGTCTCTTACATCTCGATACTATCCACAATCTTACTTTAGTAATTATGTCACATCTAAAACTCGAGGAGTAGCCATTTTAGTAGCCCGCCATGTTCCATTTGTATGCACTCATCAGCGAACTGACCCTCAAGGTAGATATTTATTTATCAAAGGTCTCATAGGCTCCCGCAAGATCACGCTGGCCAACATATATTTACCCAACACGGGTCAATGCGGGGCACTACGATCCACTTTGTCTAAACTATCTAGTTTTCAGGAAGGCCTGTTGGTATGCGGTGGTGACTTTAATGTCCCCCTTGACACGAACCCAGAAAGTGTAAAACCGACCCCCACACCGGAACCCTCCCTCCGCCGTCGGTTTATGCAACTTCTTCACCAACATCAGCTGATAGATGGATGGAGGGTGTTGAATCCGTCGGTGAAAGATTTTACTTTTTATTCCCACGCAGCGAAAACTTACTCCAGGCTTGATACATTTATGATGTCCCACCATCACTTGCATGCTTTACGCTCCGCCTCCATAGCCCCAATAACATGGTCAGACCACGCTCCTGTATTATGCGCCATTGAAGTCCTCACCACCCCTCCTCCCCAATGCACATGGCGATTGAACGAATCGCTCCTACGTGACGTGGTGATTAGACAAGATATAAAAGATAACGTAGAACACTACTTTGCGGAGAACTCCACATCTGACGTATCCTTACCCATGATATGGGAAGCTCACAAATGTGTCATTAGAGGTAAACTAATACAAATCGGAGCACAACGTAAGAAAACACATAGAGAATCCGTTACCACTTTACTCGCCCGCATTCATGACCTAGAGACGGAGCACAAAACCTCACGTTCCATTTCAGTGTTTAAAGAACTCACGATCCACCGGGCCAAATTGAACACCATTTTATCAGACCAGGCATTTAAATCACTGCGTCACACCAAGCAACTGTTTTATACCCAGGGAAATAGATGTGGGAAACTATTGGCAAGAGCATTGAAACGTAAACAACAAACCACATTTATCCCTAAGGTCCAATCCGACACTGGAACCGATCTCCACTTAAATACTGACATCACAGAAGCCTTTCATAAATATTTCTCAACCCTATATCAACTACGAGACACACCCCCTGACAAAGACGCTATTCAGGCATACTTAAAGGACTCTCTCCACTCCATTCTTACACCAGACATATCGCAATCCCTAGACGCCCCATTTACTCTAGAGGAACTATCACTGGCGATCAAATCTACAGCATCTGGGAAAAGCCCAGGCCCAGATGGATTCACCATTGCATACTACAAAACTTTTCAAACTAGCCTAGGCCCTCATTTCATAAAAATGCTTAATGAGTTAAACCAAGACACTAAATTAGACCCTGCAACCTTAAGAGCCCATATAGCACTTATCCCTAAACCGGACAAAGACCACACCATGGTACAAAACTATCGCCCCATTTCACTCTTGAATGCAGACCTAAAATTAATGGCCAAAATGATGGCGACTCGTCTCAATCCTTACGTCACGAGTCTTATACACCCTGATCAAACGGGT
The DNA here is from genome assembly GCA_009667805.1 of Leptobrachium leishanense. NCBI lineage: Eukaryota > Metazoa > Chordata > Amphibia > Anura > Megophryidae > Leptobrachium > Leptobrachium leishanense. Next base: position 24,647 of record RXON01002386.1, read on the forward strand.
TTTGTTCCCACCAGAGAAGCTCGGGATAACACAATACGTGCAATTGACTTAATGCACCTAGCAAACACCTCCTCCGACCCCACCATTTTTTTATCGATCGACGCGGAAAAGGCGTTTGACCGGGTAGACTGGACCTTTTTATTCGAAACCCTATCGGCACTGGGATTTGGCCCACAATGGTTGCACTGGATCCACTCCCTTTATAACACACCAAGCGCTTCTCTACGAGTTAATGGGACTTATTCCCGAGACTTCCAGATACGTAACGGGACTCGACAGGGTTGCCCTTTGTCTCCACTCCTCTTCATACTGACACTAGAGCCATTATTGCAAAAAATTAGAGATCATCCTAGCATTGCTGGACACATGCTCCCCCTCCACCACTATAAAGTGGCTGCCTTCGCTGATGACATATTATTATCCCTTACAGATCCTAAACGCTCCCTTACACATCTCATGTCCGAACTAGAAACTTATGGACAACTATCTAACTTTCGGATTAACCAGACGAAATGTGAGGTCATGGGGATAGGCATATCAACATTGACACAGAGGGAATTGGAAAGATGCTTTCCATTTCGATGGGTGCAACACTCACTTAGATACCTGGGAGTGACGTTGACTAAGGACCCAGACCACTTATACAAGTCTAACTATGAACCTCTCCTGACAGTAGTACAACAAGACCTTAAAAAATGGAGCTTACCTCATATTTCTTGGCTAGGGAGGATTAACGTCCTCAAGATGAATATACTCCCCAGATTCTTGTACCTCTTTCAATCAATCCCTGTAGGAATCCCATCACAATTTTTTGCCCGGTTGAAATCAGCATTTCTTGACTATGTCTGGAATGGGATACATCCCAGGGTTTCATATGGAGACATGACAAGACACAGGAATAGAGGGGGATTAGGCCTTCCACATATGGAACTATATTACTCGGCGGCCCTATTTCTTAGGTTGAGTGATTGGTGCATGTCCCCACCACACAAGTTATGGGTACCGATAGAACAGAAAACAATTCTAATCCCGATAGCTTCCTTACCATGGCAGACAGCACCCCTCATAAACTTACTTCGCTCTTCGCACCCTCTTATCTCCCCAACCCTTTTAAAATGGCGAACACTACGAAAATCACTGCAACTCTCAACACATCCGTCACCATTATTACCTCTTACTTTTAATCCACTTTTTCCAACGGGTATGTCCAACAACTTTCTGCCTATGCTTGTGGAGGGACCGTACCTTCCCCTTCATAAATGTCTAATGAACTCTGAGCCAATTTCTAAACTATTGTTGCTTCCAGATAACTACGCCACTCCGATTTCAGATTACCGATATTATCAGCTCCGACACTTCATAGCGTCATTAGGCCACCCGACTTCTCTTAGACAGGACGAATCCCCATTTGAGACACTTTGCACTAGTGACCCACACCAGCCACACATGCTGTCCACTATATACGGCACACTCCTAGACGCTTCAGCTCCCCTCCTTCCCTCATATGCAACAAGATGGAGCAAAGAAATGGGTGACCTAATTCCGGAAGATGACTGGGACATGATCTTTCAAATAGCTGCCCACTCGTCCCGTAGTCTACATGTACAACAGTCGCATTATAAATTCCTGTCTAGGTGGTACCTCACTCCCTCGAGACTACATAAAATGTATCCGAACTCTGATGTACTGTGCTGGCGATGTACGAAAGAACCGGGAACCTATTTACATATTTGGTGGGAGTGCTCCCACATTCAAGTATATTGGACGTCCATTTTCGCAGAGATCAATGAAATCACGGGACTAGATCTGTTACCCTCTCCACAAGTAGCTCTCTTTCACCTGGTCCCCCTCTCCCCTATCACATACAGAAAGTCTCTGGCCATTCATCTGTTTAATATGGCAAAATCATTGATTCCTAGGCACTGGCGCTCCACACACACTCCGACAATCTCGGAATGGATTACAGCAGTAGATAATATACGAGGGATGGAGGAAATGTATTTTTCTATGGATAACAATTATGCTAAATATTTCGCAACTTGGTATTGGTGGATAGACTATCTTACTAAACGACCACGTAAACCACCCATACTGGGTAGTACTGACACATCTCAATAAGGTTGCCCAAAGATTCAAACTCTCACCCACTGACCCATCGGCGCTTTCTTGCTTTTTATATCAATATACTCTACCTCATGGAACTTACAACCAGTATAGCTTTTACATGGAACACTCGTTACTGTATACGAACTCTTATTTCCCCTGTTTCCCCCCTCTTTTTTCTTTTCTTTTTATTTTTTCTAGATAGTACTTAATAAATATAATATGTTGTGTCGCATATTCCCATGTGACAAGATAATGTCATGATAACTGAAGACGAAAGTATCTTGTTTATTCTTATCTCTGTATCACTATTTACAAAAGAGGCTTCAAATTGTGTTAATTTTGATGAAACCTACCAAAAATAAAAATATATTATTCAAAAAAAAATAAAAAAAAAAATAATAAAGGGTAAGGGAGGCTAGTTATATAAAATACCACTAGACCGAGCTCTAATAGCTCTAATAGAAAATGTATAACACCGTTAGGGAAATTATAGCTGAAATATTAATAAATATAACCATACATTTACCCACGAAGTTTCAAAATCAAACCCAATTACTATAGGGAAAAGACGACAAGTACTAAAAAAATATAATAATTTACCTGGAATTTATGTACTGATATATAGAGCTCAACTGGCTATTGTCTGACCGCTTCATGAAGAGTGTGGGGCAGATTGCTTTCTCGATGGGATAATTACCCCAAACCTTAAACTGCAGCCCTTTTATGGCTATTTTAAATTTTGGCTGCTATGCCCTAAATGGCTTTACTAAGATTAAGAGTAAGGACTAATTGCACGTGAATTTATAATAAAACACGTTTTTTATTCAGGATATATGCATTAAAAATAGTCTCCATGGTTTGATCAAAAAAAGGAAAAATAAAATTTTTAAACAAAATAAAGTGAAAAAACTGATTAGCGGCATCAGGTAAATAGATTGCACAATAATGCTCTACGTGGTACGTGGTAATATGAGGTCAAAGAAGGGTATCTCAGAAGTTCATAAAGAGATTATCTACTAAATCAATCTCTAACTCTGGTAGTGCTCAAGTCTAGTGCTAAGAGGTAGAAACGGACCTTTGAGGGTCTTTAGTAATAGTACAGTTGGGAAAAGGAAACTGCAGAAAAATGCACTCAATCTGGAATAAAGAGAAATCTCCTTTATATTGATATATTGTGTGATTTAAGCAGATATACTGTTGTGTAGAAAGCTGCTAAGAGGCATCAGGCAAGTAAGTTACAAAGTAATGTCATCCATAATATGAAGACTATTGTGGTTCGTTGGACTCAAAAGCAACCTTATAAAAAATATACAGTATGTACATATTGAGTACAGTCATTCTGGTTTTGTATATTACCTGTTGAAGACTGACCATCCTATTTGGATTTGCACCCCCTAGGTCAAAAATTCTCCCTTTCATCTCACTTTCCAAATCGGCTATTTTGACCTAGAATTTTTCATTCTCCAGTCATTATCCAGTCATTCTCCTGCTTTTCACACTCTCTGAATAACCCTGTAAGTGAGTTAATCTCATAAACTCCCCTGTTCTTATCACTCCATGCACAACATACAGCAAGATGTTAGCTCGTTCATACCTCACTTCCCAAGCAACTACCTCTCCCTTGCGCTCACCTGGACTTAGGCCTGGACTGGCCATCGGGCATTTGCCCGGTAGGCCGATGGCCTCGTAGGTCGACGGTCTAGTAGGTTTTTTTAAAGAACATTTATTAATTTTTTACAATAACCTTTTTTTTTGTAAGTTTTTAAAAGACCTTTTATATTATTTGCAATTTTTTAAAATACGTTATTCTTTTGTAGCAGACCTTTTTATCATTTTGGCACATTTTACTACATTTTTATTGAATTCAGCTCCTATAAGGGGAATGGGTGTCATGGTCCTCGCCGCCGCCGCAAAGGCAAACCTAGTGCTGCCGTGCACGGAAAATCCCTGGGCAGCACGTGAAAGGTGCTGCCCTAGGTTAAACGGACTTCTCAGCCAGCTCTGTAACTTACTTGCCTGAGTCACTCAAGTGCACCTAATCAGTCTGCCTGACTGCTTCTATATAATGGAACCGCGTCCCTCCCTAGATGCTTCAGCATCAGTTTACACTCCCACAGAGGAGCTTGTGCAGCCAGGAGCCTGTCCTGTTTAAACCCAGCACCCCCTGCTTGCTCAACGGATTGCCGCCTTCTATAGTCCTGGATCTATGGACTCCATTTGACTACCCTTCTGGATCATCTCTTTGATACCACACAAGATTCCCTCACCGCTTTTCCTGGAACCCCGCTTTCATCTGTGACCCCCCTCCACTTCATCCAAGGACTCCTTCATACAGCCCTTCTGCTTATTGTTTATCCAGCTTCTGGACTCCCTGTTTACTGGACTTATTCTACATTCCAGAAAACCCTGCTCTCGGCCCTGTTCATGTGCTATCCCTCTGTCTGTAAGTTAACCCTTCCCTCTCGTGTCCACTCTCATATTCCCCTTTTGTAATTTGTATGCATTGTTAGCCCTGCCCCAGTTCTGCTTATTCAGTTAGTTTACTTCTTCCTCTCTGTCCCTGGACCTGCATATTATATGGTTGACCCCTTCCTGTCTATTCTCAGCCTTCCCTTTGTTTATGTTAGGCAGCCCTCTTCCTATCTTACCCATCATCCTGTGTTGTTATATCCAAATAAACCCTTTATTATTTGAAACATATTGCCTGCATTGTATCACTGCAACCTGGCTGGACCTGGCAATAGGAGACTTCCTGTGATGTTGTTTGTTTTTTTCTATTTTGGTGGAATTCACTGAGGCAATTCAGCACTTTAACATTCGATAACTGCTTCGGAGACTCCATTTTTGACAAGATATGGTGAATATTCTATAGTGAATTCAGCAAATTTTCTACGAAATTGAATCATTGAAATGCTTTGTGAATAGACCCGTGTGTGTCAATGTCTCACACTGGTGGGGATTCCCTAACCAAACTAACCGGTGAATTTCACTGTAGGTGCGATTTCAGTGCAATTTTTCTATTCATAAAGCTGTCACTTCACCAAATACAGACGACACCAGATTTTGTCCCACTGATTAGTCTATTCACAGAACGCCGAATTGCACCAAAATGTCAGCAAAATGACAGTTTTAAACATGCAAACCCTGATTAATGAATCACTGGCGACTGGATACATACCCATACTCTGGAAGACTGCAAGGGTGGTACCTATCCATAAAAGTGGAGACAATACTTTGGTATCCAACTACCGCCCAATATCACTGCTCCCTGTAATGTCAAAAATTCTGGAAAAATGTGTCTACACTCAATTACGTGATTATTATCAGTATCAGAACTATTTAACCCCAGATCAATCAGGCTTTCGTCCAAACCATTCAACTACAACTGCCCTTTTAAAAGTTTGTAATGATATCCAAGCGGGCATGGAACAAGGAAATCTAACTGGAGCCATCTTCCTTGACTTTGCCAAGGCTTTTGACACAGTAGACCATGGCATCCTATTACAAAAACTTAAAAACTCTGGTATTGGTGATAGTACGTTAACCTGGTTCCAATCATATGTGTCTGACAGGTCTCAATTTGTGTCCATTTCTGACAGCACTTCCCTTCCCCTCCCAGTCACGTGCGGTGTACCCCAAGGCTCGATACTTGGCCCCCTGCTATTCACAATATTCATAAACGATCTGCCCAATGTCTGCAAAGCTTCAACTGTACACATGTAAGCAGACGACACGGTAATCTATACCAGCAAACCAAATTTCCCGCAGCTGGAGGCCGTGCTGCAAGAAGAATTCACAGGGGTAGAAAAGTGGATAGCAAATAACAAACTTTTTCTAAATACTGACAAAACGGTTACAATGCTCTTTGGAACCGCACCTAAACTACACAAATTGCAAACACCCCATCTATGTGTTGGGACAAAATCAAACGGCACACTGACCACAGTCACCTCTCTCAAATACCTAGGTATGTGGTTAGACCCAAATCTATCTTTGGCCCCCACATCGAAAAACTCTCATCTAAACTTTACCCCAAACTAGGTGCCCTGTACAGAAACAAATCCTGCCTGAGCCCTGCGGTAAGAAAGCAGATTGTACAACAAATGCTTATGCCAGCCATTGAATACGGAGATGTAGTGTATGCAGCCACCCCGCAAACACACCTCCAGAAACTTACTACATTGTATAACTCATTCTGTCGCTTTGTGCTACAATGTAACTACATGACCCACCATTGTGACATGTTAAAAGAACTAAACTGGCCATCGCTGGACTCTAGACGCACCCTTCACCTTTCCAACCTGGTGTTTAAGAGCTTTTCTGGGAAGCTACCACCCTACCTGAATATGCTGCTTCCCCGGCAGTTCCCTCATCCTATAACCTCAGATCCAGGACCAGCACCTTACTTGCAATACCGCAATACAAAAAGAAAATGGCTAGATCCTCATTTTCCTACAGAGCACCGCAAATATGGAATAACCTCCCAGACGCCGTCAAATCTTCCCCCAGTCTAAAGTCCCTTAAGAGCTCCCTATTAGCATACCTCAATACGAAATGCACTTGTAAACATGTAACATAATGACTTTATTTCCTCCATATTTATTTTTCTGTTAATCTGTATATCTGGTCTTGTGTTAATATCTTGCATTTTACTGTTAATCTGTATATTTGGTCTTGTGTTAATATCTTGCATTTTACTATTTTGTATTTCTGTAACCACTCAATGTTCTCGAACTCAGGACATACTTGAAAACGAGAGAAATCTCAATGTATCCTTCCTGGTAAAATCCTTTATAAATAAATAAATGTAATAGGTTTCAATGTGATATCTAAAAAAAAAAAATTAGACCATTTATTAGTTTTATTATTTTGGAAAAACATTTTTTTGTTTTTAAAACGACATTTTTGTATTTTAAAAGATTTTTATTTTTTAAAAGATTATTTTTGAGCAGATCTTATTATTCTTTTAAACCTTTTATTTATACGCATTTTTAATACATAGGATTAAAAAAAAAAATTAAACTAATTTGGAATTCACCAATGCTAATTCGTCAGTATTCGCTGATGTCCGACAACTGCATCGGCGACTCCAATTTTGGCAAAATTCTGTGAGCATTCGATAAATAGGAAATTCGCCATATTTTCAGCTAGATGGAATTGCTAAAGTGAACTGAAATGGGCCGAATTTCAAAGCACCAAAATTGCGCTTCATTTCGGTGCTTTGTCAGACTCCCTTGTCAGTGTGCGTGTGGATGTGTGACATTCAGGGTTATTCAAAGAGATCTGAATGGCTGGAGACAGGTAACCGAGCGCTGAAAATCAAGATTTTTTAGGATAGTTTAAGCATTTTTCTGGATTTTTTTTTTTTAAATAAAGTCCGATTTTTTTTTTTAACTTTACTTATTTTTTCTGTAACAGCCCTTTTTATTATCATTCATTGGGCCTCATATGTAAATTTCAGACATTTTCGCTAAGTAGTTTCTTTGCAAACAGCGTTTCACTTTCAATCATTCAAGCAAACTGTTTTGCTAATTTATTCACCTCCTTCGTCTGCGGTGTCGGCTTTTTCCGGAGGCTTCGCTGCGTGTGATAGGCTCCTGCTCGGGATTTTCTGGCGTCTTCGCCGGGTTAATCCAGATGTTTTTGCGGGTTTTCGGCGTGCATTCGGTGGGTTTTGCGGTTAGTTTTCGTCGGGTTTGCGGTAGCTTTTCCCTGCAATTCGGGGACCCTGTGGTGCTTGCTGAATACACCGCAGGGTCACCAAAATGAGATCGGCAAAAGGAACGGAATTGAAGAGAACGAAAAGTCACCGAATGTGCGGTGACTTTTCGAATCTCTTTGAATTACCCTGACTGTGAGTGGATATATGGATGTTTAACCCCTTCCGGACCGCTGACTTACCATGTACGTCCTGCCCACGGGTCTCCCTTAATCCCGCGGACGTACATGATACTAACCTCCCTCCCACAGATACTTGCCTCCCTTGCCGGCTCCCAGGGCGTGTCTGGCAAGCTGGAAGCTTCCTCGCCGTTTCCTGGGGACCGGCCGATGCAATGACGTCATCACGCTGTGTGATGTCATCAGTAGCCACCGGTGGGTAAAATTCAGGAAGGGGAGGGGGGGCTCCTTTGGAACCCTCTATCTCCAACAATTTTACCTGGAGAGATGCTTTTTGCACTGCTGGAAAGGGGAGATTCTCCCCTTTTCAGCGGTGTATAGCATTAACCGTTTTGCTGCATATTCAAACCTGGAGGTGGCTGACAACTTGTATGTCAGCGAACCCTCCGGGTCACCCCCCACCCACTGACATTCTCACCATATGTGTGAGGATGTCAGTGGGCCAGTTAACCCCCCTGCTGCCAAGTGGAGATAGAGGGATCCTTTGGTAGCTAGAGGGTCATGGCCTTCCAATGATACCAAACATGACCAGGTTTGGTGTAAAAATAAAAAATAAGGGGGATTTTTTTAAAAAGATTGTCGGGGGGGGGGTTTAGGTAAATAGGACCTAGGCTGTCATCTAAAATTAATGAGAATAAAACGGTCATAATGAGATCAGCGCACATAGGTGAACTGGCTCAACAGTGAAGGGGTTAAAAAGCAAAAACATGTAAAAATTGGGTATTTCTATTCTCGGGACAAAATTTTGAAACTATTTAGCTTGGGTCTTTTTTGGTGGTTGTAGATTTTGGGGATTCATTTACGAAAAAGTGTGTTTTTACCTTTTTTTTTACAATACATTATACGATATGATGGAAATAATGATATTTTAGAAAGTCCATTTAATGGCAGGGAAAACGGTATATAATATGTGTGGGTTGCAGAAACAAGTAAGTGGAAAATTTTGACCTAAACACTAACAGCGCAGAAACGTAAAAACAGCAGCGGGCACTAAAGGACGGATTTGCGTAAAACCGCCTGGTCCCTAAGGGGTTAACACACTCATACACACTGCACTTTACTATGAGCTTTATTGTTGTGAAGCTCTGTGATATGTTCCTACACATCACATATTAATGGTTTAGGTGTCTAGGGGTGGTTAGGTGGGTACAGGTACAGTGGTTTCCGTATATAGGTCAAGGTGTAATATATATATGTGTTTCTGTATAGCAGTAGATAAAAATGGGCATCTCACTTTAAAATGTCCGGGGCTATTTTGTCCCAGTCCAGGCCTGCCTGGGCTCTTCACTCCCAAGTACACTATACAGCAAGGTGATCCCCGGACTGAACCCCATTTCTCTCTCATTAGTGCGTTGACTTTTATGCTATGTTTTTACTATAGTTTGTTTATATAGATCTTCATTTCTGTTTTCTAGGTCTTCTGATTGTTGCCATACTATTTGGCTATTATCTGCCCTGGTATCCATGTCTTGTTTTTTCACTGATAACCTTTTCTTGACCTGTCATTGCTCTCCCTGTTCTACCCCAATTATTTCTAGGCATTTATAATCCCCCATCTACTACTGCTCCTTCTTGACCATATTTTCTTCCTGTTGACTTCAAGGTCTTTCCCATCGCACTTCTCAAGTAACCACCACTCTCCTGCTCCCATCTGGTTTCTTCACTCCAAGCACACCATATAGCAATACTCCAGCTCATTTCGGTCACACTTCTCATGCAACCACCACTCCCCTGGACTTAATTGTCTGCCACTTGCCCTTCCGCTTCATCATCAAGGGCACCTTACTACCTTGAGTGTACAGCAACCTTTTCCTGAAATCCATCCTAACTTCCACCTGTACTCCACGCTCTACAGTATCACTCTCCATTTGAGAAATTGGTACCTACCACTCTCCTATACATTGATCCAGTTCCAAAGAATGGTATACTAAATATACATGCTGCCTTCAGCAGTGCTCCAGGACAGTAGAACATGGTTGGAGAAAGTCAAGCACTACAGCCTGTCAAACAAGTTTATTTCACGTCTCTCATCCCCACCATCTCGCAACTGCAAGTGCTCTTTCATACATTTACTCTGTTAATGCACCCCTTTCCACATAACCATCCACTAATCTCACTGCTGTCAGCTTTGTTCACTATGTCATTGATAAGATTAACAACCTCAGGATTAGAAAATTCCTTCATTTCTCCTCTAACCATTCCAACTCATTCCCTACTTCCTCCATGATGTGTTTCTTCTCCTCAGTCTCTGAAGAGGACATTTCTACAATTCTGCCCCAACAGTTGTCCATCCTCTTGACCCCATCTACTCGCAGCTCATTTGTTCTGTCTCCTCAGTTATTGACCCTTCTTTGAGTAACGTATTCAACCTCCGTATTCAAGATTTTAGAATGTCTGGTCTATACTCCGCTTACTGGCTTCTTTAATTTTAACTACTTACTTCACACTCCGTCTAAATTTCACTCCCTTATTTAATATTGTGGTTTATTGGAGCCTCTTTTTTCCAGTATTGCTAAATTTCACTCGCAGCACTCAGACTGCTCTCACCAATGTGACTTATGAGAAAAAATATACAAATGGAAAGTATGTGTATATAATATATATATATATAACTAAAATAAAAAACCAAAAATAGATACATCGATTGTTACCACTCTGCTGTAGTTACACTGGTAAACAGTGGCGACTCTAGGAACAATATATAGGGAGGGCACATTGGATACCACAGTCAAAATTGGGGGGGGGGGCACTAAGAATTTTAACCACTAAATCATACCACTAGAAAAAACCTAAATAAGTATATATATAAATAAGATTCCATAATCCCAGAGTAATGTGATGCAATGATACATTTTTGTTTTACTAACCTGATACTTAAATGCAATATTTTATTTGCCACAGTTTGGCGGTTTTTGCCGACGTCCAATAACTGCTTCAGCGACTCCTACTTTTGCAAACTACGGTGACCATTTGCTAAATAGGGGATTCACCATATTTTCAGTGAAATTGATACCCCAAAATGTGACAAAAAGCAAAGGATCTATATATGAATAGACCCTTTAGTTTTTAACTTCCATAATAACCCCTAAAATGCCATAAAACAATGGAAATACAATAGAAAATAATAAACAGTGTGGCATGTAGCCTACCCATTAACCCCTAAAATGGGATTAAGAGAAAACATTAAATTAATAGACTTTGGGGCATGTAGCCTGTCCATTAACTCCTAAAATGCCAGTTATCAAGTGAAAACATGAAATGTATACACGCAGAGACATGTAGCCTACCCATTAACCCCTAAAATGACATTTAATAAATGAAAAAATAAAATGTATACTGCGAGGAATGAAGCCTGCTATTTACCCTTAATATACAACTAAACCAAGGCAAAAAAGAAAGTAATGCACAATGTAATATATAGTCTGACCATTTAACCCTGTCACTGCTGAGCCGTTTCCACACTGAAAAAAATTGTTACATTTTATGATTTTGTCTTTACACTGAATATGGTCATGTTGAATGGAATGAATGGATATCATTGGAAAGGCCAGACTCTGCTCTACCCAATAACACCTAGGACAGTCGTCCGATGCACGGGCCGGAGATAACTCCGTCCGAACATGTGGGGAAGCTGGATGCTGAATTCTGGTGGGGGGGGCACATGGGGGGCAAGGAATAACCTAGGGGGGGATTGCCCCCAAGGCCCCCCCCTAGAGACGCCTATGCTGGTAAAGGATTTCTTCAGCTGTAGCACCCCACCGGGAATCCAACTGCCACTTAGATCACTAGCTTTAGTCCACCGCTTGGAGAAAAAAAAATACAGCATAGGCTCCAAAATGGTATTAAGAATAGCAAACTTTAATATTAATATGAAATATCCAATGTGACTAATGATTCAGTTGCTGCTAAAGCCAAAGGTCACTATTCCCTTCTTATTCTTGATTTATCTCCTACTTTTGACACAGTTTACCAACCACTTCTACTCCACATGCTTGGCAGACTTGGCCTCAGTGACACTGCTCTCTCCTGGTTCTCTTTCTACAATCAGTTATTGTCTCCTAGCTGGTGTCTCTTCACGCAAAATTCCTCTTAGATGGAATACCTCAATGCTCTGTTCAGGGTCCCCTTCTCTTCTTGATCTAAACCACCACCCTCTGTGATCAATTTTTTTTTATGGCTGTCAATATTACCTCTATGCCGATAACACCCTGATCTACCGCTCCTGATATCTCTTATTGACTGCTTGTCTGCTCGCTCTAACAGAACATATGCTCGTTTCTTAATGCTTGTTTTCTTTGAAACAGAACTTCCTGTCTTCCCTTCCTTTAAGGCTGGTGTCAGACGAGCGCAGTGTTCACGTCCGTGATGGTGCCTAAAAGTACATCCGTGATAGCTTGAAAGAAAGCCCATCGGAGCCCGACACACGAAGTACGTCCGCACTGAACTGCGGACGCACAACGGCCGCGGCCCACGGACGCACGGCAGGCAAGAACGTACAACCCCTAGAACAGCCGCACAAAGTGCGCTGCGTCTGCATAGCTTTGTGTGTGAGTGATGGAACGTGGTCAGACGGACTGCATTTATATGTCCAGCATTTTTCACGGACAAAATGGTTTTGCTTTTTAATTTATTTTCCCTTCTACATCCATCAAAATATACGTCAGTGAAAAAAACGGACTGTGTGGCCACTACTGCGTCTTCCGTACTGACGTACGTCCATACTGCATGGACGTACAGTCCGTAGAACTCACGTTCGTCTGACCCTAGCCTAAATCTTACTAGGCTTGTGCACCGATTTTTTTTTCGGTTCGATTTTTCGGATTTTTAAAATTTTTGATTCGGCTCGTTTCGACCGATTTCGGTTTCGATTCGATTCGGTTCGGCTCGTTTTTCGGGTACATTTTGTTTTCGGAATTTCGACCATTTTTCGTATTTTCGTGTCACTATGCTCGTTTTTTGTATCGACTTTTCGTGATTTCGGAAATTTTCGTTTTTCGGAATTGTACATTTTTTGGAATATCGATCATTTTTCGTATTTTTAGTGTCACTTTGCTCGTTTTTTGTATCGACTTTTCGTTTTTTTCGGAAAATTTTCGTTTTTCGGAAAATTTTCGTTTTTCGGAACGTCTGTTCTCCTCGTTTGACACATTTCAAGTCCATTCGAAAAATCCGAAAATATTTCGTTTCGGCTCGGATAACGTTTCGAATCTGACATTTTCGGATCTAAAAATTTTCGGAAATTCGGCCGCATCCGAAAACACGAATCGGGAAATTTCGTGAAAATTCCGAAATTCCGAAACCCGAAACGCACATCCCTAAATCCTACACCTATTTCACTTCAGTTGAATAATGCCACCATTAAGTCAACCTCACAGGCTTGCTGTGTTGGTGTCCTCTTTCACTCTGATCTCTCCTTGACTCATCACATACAGACACAAACAAAATCTTGTCACTTTTCAACTAAAAATTATTGCACGTGTAGCGCTCACTCCCGGAGGAGCCGCTGAAAATAAACCACGGGTCAGTCTCCCCGCACTAGGGAATAAATATACTCCAACACAGTTGTGAGTTTTATAATTTAAATAGTTTACTAGAATAGTAAGCTGACGTTGAGACACGGTATTCACAGATAGTATCACAGTACTTTCGTATCGCGGTAAAAACGCGTAGCGGAAAAGAAACGAAACACGAGGCTTCGTATTTCGGAAGAAAAATATTCGCAACCGAACAGAAAAAAAGAATGCAATTGCCCGATAGTTCGGAAAAACAGAGACACGTAGCGAACCCCAAAAATACAATCTCTTCGTATTACGATAAACGCGCAGCGGAAAAGAAAAATATGTATTCAGAACGTAACTTTAACTCCCGTTCCGATTCGTAACAAAATGAGTCCTGCACAGGTTTAAGTCCCGGAATGTAAAAGGTGTGTATGTGTGTGTGGTACCCGGGTACTGTTCAACTGGCCAGTGAATTTACTTAAGGAATGTCTTCGACTAGTCAAGTTGGGGCCCTGTGGACTTTAAAGAGAAAACAGCAGCGTGTTCCTTAATTACATACGGCCTTGGAGGCCTCTCACCCATCCACCGGTTGCTTTAGGCTCCGCTGACCCAGGACGTCTCTCCGCTCGATTTTGACTGGGGATACTAGCGGCCGGATCCGTTGTCTGACTCTCTGTTGCTTGTCCACGACTTGTCCCGCTCACCGCCTGCTCTCTGTATCCGATCAGCTCGCGGCAACTCCTCACTCGAGGTCTTCGGTTTCTTTGATCTGCAGCAATCTCTGGAACTTGGAGGTCTCCTTCTCTTTAGGCTGAATGACCCGATAAAGGAACTGACAGGTCTCACTTGCGCTCTGGCCTAGGCCCTCCTGCGATGTCTTGCACTGCGTCTGCTCTCTCTCGTTCCCTCGCGCGCTCTGGCGCGTTCTCCACGAGGTTCGGGAAGTAAGCGTCCTGTGTCCCACCCACTTCCTGTCCCTTTTCAAAGCACGCCGGGAAATGTAGTCCCAATGTCTCGTGTCTCTAATCGCGATTGTCTCCATCTTGTGGCCAAAAATAGGTACTGTCAGCAGCAAGATTTAACACAGCGCTACACTCTCCCCCTCCTAGAACTCTTGGGTCTCTCCAAGGAGGTACAACAGTTACATTACATTTCCACAATATTTGAATACAGTTTACATAACATGTACAGGTTCAGCAGCATACATATAGTGGGTTAGGAACACTTCCTCAAGTTGATTCATATTTTGGGATATCTCAGCTAGCATAGCAGACACTTCGGGCAACCTCTGCACGGTGGTGATGGCCTCTTCAGTGCTATGTCCTGGTGAGTCGTAGGTGAGGCGTTGGGGCGGTCGAACAGAGCGTTTTGGTTCTGGCTCAATCAGTTCCTCTTCAGGTGGAAGTACTATAGGTGCTGGCTCAGTCCTTCTCTCTATCACTGGAGCAGACGTTTCTTCAGAGTATGATCCCTCCAGTGAAGGCATAGAACTATAATCGCCTGAATAAGCTTCAACTTCCGGAGCTACCGGGATCCCAACAACCTCAGGGACTTCCAACTGAAATTCAAGAGCTTCAGGGATTTCAACAGTCTCAGGGACTTCTAGCAGAAATTCAGGAGCTTCAGGTCTCAAATTACTCTCCCACCGCTCAGGAACAACGACAATCTCCTCAGGCTCCGGTGAGCGCATCCAGTCCAGACAATAACTCTCTTCTTCACTGTCTCTTTCGCTCTCTTCGACAGCCCGGGTCTGCTGAGACCGAGTAACAGGAGGCAAACGTGGAGCAGGCGGATTTGGCAGAGGCAGTTCGTCCCCAACTGGCATCCTCACAGCCTCTCTCAAAGGTAACAAATGATTCCGGTGCCAGTTCTTGAGAGGCCCAGCCTTTCCATCCGGGCGAATCTGATACACCGGCAGACCCGGCAGTTGTTTGCAGACAATGTAAACCTGGGAACTCCACCTATCCGCCAACTTGTGTCTCGCAGCAGCACCCAAGTTCTTCAATAGAACCCTATCACCGGGTTGTAGATCTTGTATTCGAACTTTCAAGTCATAGTTCCTTTTGTTTCTTTGCTCCCTGTTTTCTGAGGTCAAACGGGCCTGTTCAAACGCAGAAGCCAGATTCTTTCGAAGTCTATCCACGTAGTTTCTATGGGAAGCTACTGACGTCTGGTCTAGAGATAACCCAAATGCCAAATCAACCGGCAGTCGAGCCTCCCTTCCGAACATAAGACGGTACGGTGAGTATCCAGTTGCATCGCTCTCCGTACTGTTATATGCGTGCACCAGAGTAGCTATGTGACGACTCCAACTCTGCTTCTCCACATTCGACAAGGTCCCCAGCATGTTTAGCAGTGTGCGATTAAACCTTTCAGGCTGAGCATCACCTTGAGGGTGATATGGTGTAGTTCGGGTCTTTTGGATTCCCAACAGCTCTAGCAATTGCCCCACCAGTCTGCTTTCAAAGTCTCTACCCTGATCCGAGTGTATCCTCCTTGGCAGTCCGTAATGAACAAAAAACTTTTCCATCAACACCTTGGCCACGGTCGGAGCGCGTTGATCTTTTGTGGAAAAAGCTTGGGCGTAACGAGTGAAATGATCGGTCACTATTAGAATGTTCCCTTGCCCACTAGCATCCGGCTCTAAGCACAAGAAGTCAATGCACACCAAATCCATGGGTCCCTGGCTCTGCAGATGGCTCATTGGAGCAGTTCGGGTCGGTAGAGTCTTTCTCTGAATACACCTCAGACAGGAATGACAATAACTTTCCACTTCAGCTCTCATGCAAGGCCAATAGAACCTATCTCGTACCAGTTTAAAAGTTCTCTCAGCACCCAAATGTCCATGCTCATCATGTAGTGATCGCAGCACACTCTCCCTATGTTTAGTGGGGAGGAATAACTGTTGAATCTCTTCAGCGTTAGCTGAGGGGCCCCTTCGGTAGACCCCCCATCCAACATCTTCAACCGCTCCCACTCTTTGTAGACCAATCTGGCTCCACTCGGGGAGTTGGTTAGCAAAATCTCACGCTGGTTTGCAGTCAGGGCCTTTATGGTCAAGGCAATTAAAGGGTCTCTGGCCTGATCCGCTTTCAGGTCCTGTCTCGAAAAGGTAGGTAAACTTTCATCCCTTAACTGCGTAGGGTTACAGTAAAACTCAGGAACAGCCGCAGCCATGACTCCTATGGCCTCCGCTTCAATCCCTCCTTTGACCCGGCGCTCTGTTCCTTGACACAAAGCTTGCACCCCGTCTGGAGTCAACTGAGTCCATTCTGTAGTGTAGGGTCTTCTCGATAACGCATCAGCATCTCGATTATTCACCCCAGGGCGACTTCAGGCTGAACCGAAACCCTGACAGAGCGGCCAACCACCGATGTCCCGTTGCGTCCAGTTTTGCGGTAGTAAGGATGTAGGTAAGAGGATTGTTATCCGTCTTGATCACAAACTCGGCTCCATACAGATAGTCTTTTAACTTGTCTACCACTGCCCACTTTAAGGCTAGGAACTCCAACTTGTGAGTAGGGTAGTTCTTCTCTGAAGGCGTAAGGCTCCGGCTCACGTACGCTACAGGCCTCAGCAATCCACCATACTCCTGATACAGGACTCCTCCCAGACCTTCTCGGCTGGCATCCACATGTAGCTCATACGGCTTGTGAGGGTCCGCATAGGCCAAAACAGGAGCTCGGGTTAGACTCTCTTTCAGCTTCACGAAAGCTCCTTCACATTGACTGGTCCATTCACCTTGTATAGACTCTCGAGCTTTCCTTGGCCCTGGAGCTGACGGGTTTTGGTCAGAGACCTTGCAGCCTTCTTCTGTGGTTTCTTTCTGCAGGAGTTTGTTCAGTGGTTGAGCTATTTTCGCGAATCCTCCCACAAATCTTCGATAGTATGAACAGAATCCCAAGAAAGATCTAAGTTCAGTGACGTTTCGGGGTCTAGGCCAAGAAGCTACGGCCTCCAACTTCCGAGGGTCTGTCGAAACACCGTCTGCTGAGACCACATGTCCTAGATACGTAACAGACGGTAGACAGAATTGGCATTTCTCCAGAGACAGTTTCAGCCCCTCTTCATGGAGCCTCTTCAAGACCTTCTCCAAACGTTGCTCATGTTCTTCCAGAGTCTTCCCAAACACAATTATGTCATCCAGGTACACTAATACTTCGATTAGATTCATATCCCCGACTGTCTTCTCCATCAACCTTTTTGCTACGTGGCTGGAGCCCCCGTAAGGCCTTGAGGCATTCTGTTGAATTCAAAGAACCCCAGTGGACAGATGAACGCAGTTTCTCCTTGTCTTCAGGATGCATTGGTATCTGGTGATACCCGCTTCGCAGGTCTAGTACACTAAACCACTTTGCTCCAGACAAACACTGTAGGGCATCTTCTATCCGAGGAGTGGCATATTGATCGGGGATGGTTCTCCGGTTCAATGTGCGGTAGTCTATGCATAGGCGGACAGAACCATTTTTCTTCCGGACCAACACTATGGGAGATGCGTATGGACTCCTGGACTCTTGAATCACCTTGGTTCTTTGCAATTCATTCAGCTGCTCTCGCAGATCATCTAAGTCTCCTAGCGGAACTCGCCTTGATCTTTCACGAAACGGCTTGTCTTCTTGTAACCGAATGCGGTGCTCAGTACTCTTAGCTAGGCCCACATCGAACTCATCTTTCGAGAACAATTCCTTCCACTTTAGGACTTGAGACTGAAGACGTTTCTTCCACTCAGGTGAAATGGGAGCGTCCTTGGGGTAGAATCTTTCATCTGGAATCTCTTTTCCACTCCCCCTCCTAAATCGGTAGAGAGGGGTGTAGCAGACTCTACTTGCCCGATAGGCATTCGTGCTTAAGGACTACTGGAGAATCCGTCACATTGCACACGCTGACCGAGACTCTTCCTCGTGTTCTCTTCAGAGCTTTGGTGGATTATTTCAGGAATTACTTCGACTCCGGTTTCACTCCCATGATTAAAATCGGTTCCCAGCACCACATAAGGACCTGGTTGCGATCCGTTCAACTTGACTGAAGCCCGGAAGCTCGCTACTTCTCCTGCTTGCAGAACCTTCTCTGTTCCCCCCAGTCTCCACAGGCGCCCCACCTCGGCAGGTGCCTTTCGTTCTTCGACCATCCTCTGATAGACCGGACGTAACATGGGGTGTACTCCTTGAGTCGAACCTTCTTCCAATACAATAGGTGTCAGGAGACGCCGCACTAGGTCAGTATTCGTCCCCACTATCAGGGAGCTTCTGTTCGCACCTGAGGGTCGAGGACACACAATGGCCAATGCATCGCAACCCCCAGACTGCCCGATGACTTCAGATCCGATCTCCAACTTCACTTGCAGGTACCCGTCTTAAGGGAGCTTCTCAGTGCCGATACCCCATATTTCCAAATCCTTCAATTCTTGCAGAGGAATGTGCTTTAAGTGTTTCTCGTAGAAGTCTTTGTAGAACAATGTCACTTGAGCCCCTGAATCTAACAGGGCTTTAGTGTAAACTCCTTCCACTTGGATTGGCACAATAGGAGAAGGACCTATCAGTTGGTCAGGAAACTTGGTGGCGGTATCCGGACGCTTAGACCCAGTTTGCTGTACCCTGGTTTTTCTTGGCCCGTGTAGGCTTTGGGTGTGCATTGCTTCCCCATGACGTAGACCCGGATGCTAAGGGAGTGGCTCTTTCAGTTCTGGCAGGTTCAGCAGTTGGCTCGGCTTTAGGCCTCTCGTCCTCTTAGTCTTGGCTTGGTTTTTGGAGCGGGGTTCAACCTTCGGGCACCTAAGTTGCTCCTTCACTTGTGCCCTGGCGTTTCCCGCCGGTGAGGTAGATAACAGTCCTTCTAAGGCTTCCAACAGTCCCTCGACTCTATCCTTCTCAGGCTTTCGGCCTTTGCACTGTGCGCGGAAATGGCCCATTTCTCCACAACCGAAACATCTCTTCTTAGAGAGCGGAGACGTAGTTGCTTGTTGAGATTTGGTTAAGGGACTTGGACCAGATGCCACAGCAACTCCCGTCGTCTGCATACCTGTGAGGAATTTCTGCATTTCTGCCTGCATTTCGGTCACCTTCATCAACACTCGGCACAGTTCCGCGTGCGCTTGTTGCAATTCAACTTGAGCTTCCTGTACTTTCTTGACGGTTTTGGACAATTCACCACGTTCAGGGAGGTTCGATTCTTTGGCAGCCCTCTCTGTAGATTTAAAAACGACTAGGTGTTCTTGTTCGTCCTCGTCAGATCCACAAGTATCTAGAGAGTCGCTTTCAGGCCGCAGACCGTCGTTATGTCTCACAGGTTGTGCATAAGCCCTTTCCCCGCCTGAAGGATTTCTCTTCCAGTAAAGCCTCTTCCTCTCGTACAACTCGGATCAGTTCCAGGTACTTTAACTCTTGGTTACCTGCTCTGCTTCTCAGCTGCATCATTACTGGATCTAAAGGTTGAGAGCCCCTCAGGATCTGTTTTATTCGGATCTTATCTACTTCGGCCGGTTCGGCCCCTTTCTTCAGGAGTATCTGGTGTAGAATCTTATCTAGGCGCCTCATGTACTCGGTCATCCTTTCACCTCTTCTCTGATAGGTGTGTTCGTACTGATATACCAGTTCGGCCGCCTTTTCGGTTCGCCCAAAAACTTCTCTCAAGAACGTTTAAGTAATCTAAAGCAGTACAATCTTTTCTACTCAGTTTCAGGTTTCTCACCGCTTCTGACGCAGGTCCCTTTAAGCTCTCGGTGATCCTTTGCTTTTTCTGGGCCTCAGGGACATCCCACTCATCCAGAGCCTGCATCGCCTGTTCCACCCATTCTTCAAAGGTTTCTTCTCCGCCGGAGTTGGTACGTTTCCTGTAAAATTTCTTAACCGTCGATAACCGAAGTTAGTGTGAGGAGGGCTTGTTTTCTGACATTTAGCCAGTAGATCTCCAATAGCCACGATAAATTCAGGCCCGATCATGGCCAACGGACTAGGCGCGTGAACACTTGCGGATTCGCCACGTGGCGCACTTGGCTGAATTAGTTGGACTTCCACCTCATCGGCCAGTTTCACGCTCGCGCCCTGAAAACATGGTGGAACACCCTTTCTCCATTCAAGAAGAACATACGTGTGAGAGGTATCTGTGTTCTTTACAATGTCCAGAATTAACCCCCGATGGTCTGGTGTCAGGCGGCCACGGCCTGGCGAATCTGATCTTCGGCCCAAGTGTCTGCGGGAATATCCATGACTATACAACATTCTAACTGACTACTGTGCTCCTCACCCACTCGGCAACAGTGTCTGGATCCATATTTAACCCTTTAGATGCGGTTTTTCCAGAGACTGGATCCCGGAAACGAGCCCCCACGTGTAGCGCTCACTCCCGGAGGAGCCGCTGAAAATAAACCACGGGTCAGTCTCCCCGCACTAGGGAATAAATATACTCCAACACAGTTGTGAGTTTTATAATTTAAATAGTTTACTAGAATAGTAAGCTGACGTTGAGACACGGTATTCACAGATATATCACAGTACTTTCGTATCGCGGTAAAAACGCGTAGCGGAAAAGAAACGAAACACGAGGCTTCGTATTTCGGAAGAATAAAATATTCGCAACGAACAGAAAAAAAGAATGCAATTGCCCGATAGTTCGGAAAAAGAGACACGTAGCGAACCCCAAAAATACAATCTCTTCGTATTAAGATAAACGCGCAGCGGAAAAGAGAAAAATATGTATTCAGAACGTAACTTTAACTCCCGTTCCGATTCGTAACAAAATGAGTCCTGCACAGGTTTAAGTCCCGGAATGTAAAAGGTGTGTATGTGTGTGTGGTACCCGGGTACTGTTCAACTGGCCAGTGAATTTACTTAAGGAATGTCTTCGACTAGTCAAGTTGGGGCCCTGTGGACTTTAAAGAGAAAACAGCAGCGTGTTCCTTAATTACATACGGCCTTGGAGGCCTCTCACCCATCCACCGGTTGCTTTAGGCTCCGCTGACCCAGGACGTCTCTCCGCTCGATTTTGACTGGGGATACTAGCGGCCGGATCCGTTGTCTGACTCTCTGTTGCTTGTCCACGACTTGTCCCGCTCACCGCCTGCTCTCCGTATCCGATCAGCTCGCGGCAACTCCTCACTCGAGGTCTTCGGTTTCTTTGATCTGCAGCAATCTCTGGAACTTGGAGGTCTCCTTCTCTTAGGCTGAATGACCCGATAAAAGAACTGACAGGTCTCACTCGCGCTCTGGCCGCGATGCCCTAGGCCCTCCTGCGATGTCTTGCACGCGTCTGCCTTCTCTCGTTCCCTGCGCGTCTGGCGCGTTTCTCCCACGAGGTTTTTTTCGGGAAGTAAAGCTCCTGTGTCCCACCCTCTTCTTCCCCATTCTGTCCTTTTCAAAGGCACGCGGGAAATGTAGTCCCAATGTCTCGTGTCTCTAATCGCGATTGTCTCCATCTTGTGGCAAAAAAGGTACTGTCAGCAGCAAGATTTAACACAGCGCTACACACGCATCTACCTTTTTCTAACCCAGGACTCTAGCCAAATGCCCATTTAAGTTCTTATTATCTCCTAGCTCAACAACTGCAATCCCTTCTCATTGGCTTAAATGAGGAGATATAAGATCTACTAATGAACACTCTGCCAAACTCCTATCTCACATCCTCTATCGCTCACATCTTTATCTTGTATCTATTAGGCTGTCAGTTGAACGCAGTCTGAGCGCACTCTTCGTGCGTGCATAATGGACGTACTGACGGAAGATACTGTAGACACCACACGGTCTGTTTTTTTTAACAAACGTAGAATAAAAAAGGGAAATATGGGAATCAAAATTAATAATAATTAAAGACAGGTATAGTCAGCCAGACCATAAAAACGTCTGAGCGTCAACGTTATGGATGTCGCAAATGCGCTGCATCTGACATCGCAGCATAATGCACAAAGGCTGCTACGCGGATGTGGCACACTCTGCGCATCGTCTTAGCGGTTTTATATTATTGCCTAACTTGCGTCAGTTTGCCACGTGCGTTGTGCGTGCACAGTTCGGTGTGCATGTTCTTCGTGTGTGGGTCTCGAATGCTTATGATTCTATGCTACGACAAACGTTAAACTGTGCGGCGACACGGACGTGATCACTGCGTTCATCTGACGCGGCCTTAGCAGGTATGTATAATCCCAGTCATGTCGCTCTGCCAGTGATCTGTTATCAACCCCTCATACCCACAATCCTACTCTCTCTCACCTTAAGGACTTTTCCAGAGCTGCCCCTTATCTATGGGACATTACGAAATCAGCAACAGAACCGAAACAGACTCTAAACGATACGAAATTACGGAATCAGCAATGGAACCGAAATGGACTTGAAATGATATAAAGATACATGTACAGGTTTTATGCATATAGATTCATATGTAGGCATTTTTATATTGTTGTGCATGGGCACTAGTGATGAGCTGAACACCCGAGTTCGGTTCGCATTCGAACTCGAACTTTCCAAATGTTCGAATTCGAACTCGAACACGAACTCAATACAAGTCAATGCGACTCAAAATTCGATTTTTAGAGTGCCCTCCAAGAGGGCATATATGCTAGATATTTGCCATAAAAGGTGTATTGGGGTCCGGGTAGTGCCCTGGGGGACAGGAAACAAGGACAAAAAGTAAAAAAAAAACGTTTTTAAAAAGGGACAGTAAGTTTTCCAAGAAATAAGGGTTAAAAATAAAAACGAAAAATTCCTTCAAATATCGTGCTTAGGAGGTCCCCATAACCTGCCCGTGAAGTGGCAGATTTCTAGGATGTATAAAAACATTTAAAAACAAAAAAAATGACGTTTCAAATGACAGTAAATGCGTTTCCTTTAATCTATTCATAAACAACTGCTTGGGGCGGCAGCCTGTATGAAAAGACATTTTAGGACGC
Organism: Leptobrachium leishanense; assembly: GCA_009667805.1. NCBI lineage: Eukaryota > Metazoa > Chordata > Amphibia > Anura > Megophryidae > Leptobrachium > Leptobrachium leishanense. The sequence goes on from RXON01002386.1 coordinate 48,023, forward strand.
GCAGAAAAAGTTTAGTGGTTTTTTGGCTAACTTATGGTGAAACTTATGCAGGCTTTGGATGAAAGTAACAATAGGTGCTTTAAAATTGGGCTTTTAGCGTCGGCAACAGTGCCGCCACACCGTAACCCCTCTGAGGATATGAATCTGGTACAGGTGTCAGAGGCAGTGCACCCAAATATTGTGCCTTTGGTGCCAGGCCAGCAAGTGCCATCATACAGTAAACCCTCTGTGGTATTGTGGAAGAATGCAGGGGTGGACCATGCGGTCAGGGCAGGTGCTAGACTATTTTGCGCCCTAGGCAAGACCAGCTACTTGCACCCCCCCCCCAAAAAAACGATACGACATGAAACTGCTAAATTTCTTTTTATTTAAGAATAAAATTTGAAAAGCACCAATAGTAAAGGTAAAGTAAATATAAATAAACTGTATTAAACCATTTTAAATTAACTCTATTAAACAAATTAAAATTAACTGTATTGAACAAATATATATTAACGAATAAAAAAAATAAGCGTTGTCACGTAAGTTTCAATTTCAGACACATCAAAATTTCACTTTGCGTGCCTTATCCTTTGCAAATTTTCATCATGCGTATATATATATTGTGGCGGGATGGAAGTCCGCCTGCGGTCCTGCTCTATCTGACCCCCCCTTTGATGGCGTCCGGCCCGACTACCGAGTGGCACGGCACTCGGCGTCTCGAGCGGCCTGGAGGATGAAATGGCGTTGGTCCGGCGTCTGGAGAGATGGTGCGGTGTTGCCTTGGGGATCCCGTTCCTGGGTTGAGTGGTGATGCAGGAGACCGCTGAGTGTCTCCTGCAATAGTGATTGTAGCTCTGAAATAAAGACACCAGACGCGGCTGTATGCTTTAAAACAGTGAACTGAATTTTATGGGTTTCAACAGGGTCATTTATACAACTTCACACAAACAGATTACCAACTCCCCCACCCACACAACCAGCACTGATTGGCTCCTTTCCCAGCCTCCTGTTCCCTATCAGGTCCCTTTCAGCCTTCCCATTGTCCAGGGATTAGGCAGATGAGGTCTTGGAAAAGCCTCCAATCCTCTGGTTTGCTGTATCCTCTATCTTGCCCTTTCAGGCTCCCCCATTGTCCAGGGGATTAGGCAGATGAGGTCTTGGAAAAACCTCAAATCAGCTGGTTTGCTGTATCCTCCATCTTGGGGCCTGAGATCCTTTGTCCTGTGAGACCATGCTGGGATGAGCAAAATGGCGACAGGGAAAAACACATACAAACTGTTTCTTACATATCTTACAGTTATATCACACAGTTTCTTACATCTCTTACAGTTGCAACATACAGAGTACATTTTTATTTACACCACACAAATAAAACCACATCTAGCAATAAAACAAAGTATCCATATGTTCAAACGCAGAACCGAAGGGAAAACAGGAAAAAAGGTCTTTAAAAAGTGTTCAGTCTTTTAGTCCTGTGGCTCGCTGAACAGAGCCTCCATGTCTGTTCCGTGACATATATGTATTGCCCAGGCCAGCTCACATCATGCGTATATATATATTGCCCAGGCCAGCTCACATCATGCATATATATATATATTGCCCAGGCCAGCTCACATCATGCGTATATATATTGCCCAGGCCCAGGCCAGCTCACATCATGTGTATATATATAATGCTCAGGCCAGCTCACATCATGCTCACAGACAGTCACAGATGCGCCATCATGCGTATATATATTGCCCAGGCCAGCTCACATCATGTGTATATATATTGCCCAGGCCCAGGCCAGCTCACATCATGCGTATATATATATATATATATTGCCACTCACATCATGCGTATATATATTGCCCAGGCCAATCCCCTGGTGGAGATAGGGGGTTCATTTGAACCCCGATATCTCCAGGCAGCTAGGGGGTCATGGAGGGTGTCAATCGAAAGGCCTGAGCATGGCCTTTCGAATATATCTGGTCATGTTGGGTATCAAAGTAATAAAAAAACATGTATTTTTTTTGTGTGTTATCTTTATTAATGCAGCAATATTGTTCACATTTCAATTATAATGTGAAAGATGATGCACTAATGATTTTTTTCTATGGGGTGCGTTTGCTATAAATCACGTAATTCCCCCCAGAAAAATGTAACAAGTCCCCATTTCTAAATTTTGTACAAGCGCACCCTATAGAAAACATAACCGCAAACGCCCATGTGCTAAAATGTGAAAAAAAACACTTTACACACTGCAGATGATTAACAATTCTATTTTTATTGCATTTTTTGTCATAATATACAGGCAACACATGACGTATACATATAAAAATGATATATTATGAATCTGCGGAGTCTTCCGGAAAGAACGATATCTAATATGTCTGGGTTATTTAATAAAATGTGGCTTCAAATCGCGTTTAAACATGATGAGTGAAAGCGGTAAAAATGAGCTGAGCACACAGCAGTGAAATGCAGCATATTAGAGGAAGATTTAGTAGAGAAATTAACACTTCTCAGAAGCAGACACCACACCCTCAGTATAGTCTACATACATACATACAATGTATCAAATTCATTAGACCAGACTAAAAACACCTGTTGTTTACCATTTGAGAACACAGGTCATTTAGAGGTGAGAATCTTTGCACGTACACATTAGTTTTTAATTCAATATCTAATAAACCGTTGCTTAGAATATTCTGCAGTAAAGAGTCTCTTTATTTCTCGATTTTTTAGTATTTTTTAAGCATTTTTTATACTTTTTTCAAATTTTTTTTTTAGAACTCGAACCGAACATGCCAAAAAGTAACTTGCGACGGCCAAAGTTCAAATCGAACTCTGAACTGATCGCACCGAACAGCTCATCACTATGAATAACCCCCTAAGAGTTAAGAGTTAAGAGTACAGAGTTTAGGGTTAAGGGTTGTGTAAGAGCTCATCTCTTAGTTAATTTTTTTTGTATTTTTTAAGCATTTTTTATACTTTTTTCAAAAAAAAATTTTGCGAACGCGAACCGAACACGCCAAAAAGTTCAAAGTTCGCGAGCTTGCGAACGGCCAAAGTTCGAATCGGACTCCAAACTGATCGAACCGAACAGCTCATCCCTAAAGGGCACATGAGTTATTAAACTGCATTGAGAGAACTAGGGCAATAGACTTGTAGTATATTGTAGAACGAAGGCACCACGAACAAGGCCGATTGTGGCGAGCATGGACTCCATGCTCCAACCTATATCGATTTTCCTGGATAAGATTCTCCAACCTCTAGTCATTAAGACTAAATCCTTTCTATGGGATAGTAAGGATGTATTGAGACGTATACAAGATCTTACTTTTGAGGGTCCTGTGATTTTGTTCACATGGGACGTGACTAGCCTATACACCTCCATTCCGCATATGGAGGGTATGGCAGCTATCCATGAGGATTTGCTCAATAACTCTTTTCCAGAAAAACAGGTTCTATTTCTCATGAAACTGGTGGAGCTAGTTCTCCATAATAACCTTTTTTGTTTGGTGATACCATCTATAAACAACTTAGAGGCATGACGATGGGATCCAATATGGCTCTGGCCTACGTTAATTTATACATGGATGCATAAGAGAACCGTTTTGTCTATACACACACTATCTTTTCATCAACTATGTCCACACCTGGTGGAGGTATATTGATGACGTGTTTGGGATTTGGACAGGTAGTGAGGCTGACCTGATGACTTTTTTTTAAAATATATATATTTTTAAATATAGCTAGTCCATATATTAAATTTACCATGGTATCCAATCCATCAGAGATTAATTTTTTGGATCTCACCCTGAAGATTAGTAAGGGTCGTCTCATCAGTGACCTATATGTGAAATCCACAGATAGGAACAGCCTCCTCCATTTCTCGAGTTTTCATCCTGAGAGCACACTTGGGTAATTAGAAATGTTACAGATCCTGACACCCGTGATAATAGGTTACAACAGATGACCAAAAAATTTATGGAGAGGGGTTATCCCAAAGATCTTTTGAGTAAAGAGTTTATACGGTCAAAAACTCTGCCATATATATATAAATGGATTGCCAATCCATATGGTTCACTCTTTTTTGTTAGATTGAGTGTCCTTTATAGATGTTGAAGAGATCATACAGGTCTGGATTTTCTTCTTCTTTCTTTTTTATAATCACTTTATGTTTACTTTTTTCTAAGTATATATTTTTTCTTTATGTGTACTATGTACTACATCCCCTCCATTTCTTTTATGTCACATATTTAGCTAATGTTAACTACTTTTGTCTCCAATCTGTATACCCTGCATATCTTTTACATAATTGCTTATTGAGATGCATGCATTTCTAATGAGTTAGGGTATATAAGGAGGAGCTGTTCTTTAATCTGCATGTAGGATTAAGACCTTCGGGTCGAAACGTCACTACTGACTATTGATGGGGTCTGCTGTACCCGAATAAACTTCTCTGCATTTCACTCCACTTGAGGTCCTACCAGGGGCGGGCTGACCCATCGGGCACTGTCCGAGGGCCCGCGGGTTGGTGGGGGCCCGGTTTCTGCATTTAGTGGCTGGCTCAGAGGGCCCCCATTGGGTCCTGATGTTTGCATAATCACACAGCTCCGGGATCCGGACTCTCAGAGTCCGAATCCGGAGCTGTCGGTGATTAGCACAGCGGCACGTAGCTTGCTCTCCCCCTCCCTGAGGCTGAGTGGCGCGCAGCCACTCAGACACTCACACCGCTGCCTCCCTCATTCAGAACCACCCTGGTGCCGCCCCCTTCATCACATGGTGCACACTGCCGCAGCGGCAGAGGAGGGGAGCAAGCACGTGCATTTCAGCCAGCCAAGCCCAGCCCAGCTCAGCAGCAGCGAGTTCTAATGCTGTGGATTATGTGCCTGCTACACCCCAAAGATTACTGTGAGTTCTAATGCTATGAATTATGTGGCTGCTACACCCCAAAGATTACTGTGAGTTCTAATGCTGTGGATTATGTGGCTGCTACACCCCAAAGATTACTGTGAGTTCTAATACTATGAGTTATGTGGCTGCTACACCCCAAAGATTACTGTGAGTGAGTTCTAATGCTGTGGATTATGTGACTGCTACACCCCAAAGATTACTGTGAGTTCTAATACTATGAGTTATGTGGCTGCTACACCCCAAAGATTACTGTGAGTGAGTTCTAATGCTGTGGATTATGTGACTGCTACACCCCAAAGATTACTGTGAGTTCTAATGCTGTGGATTATGTGCCTGCTACACCCCAAAGATTACTGTGAGTTCTAATGCTGTGGATTATGTGCCTGCTACACCCCAAAGATTACTGTGAGTTCTAATGCTGTGAATTATGTGGCTGCAACACCCCAAAGATTACTGTGAGTGAGTTCTAATGCTGTGGATTATGTGCCTGCTACACCCCAAAGATTACTGTGCGTTCTAATTCTGTGGGTTATGTGCCTGCTGCTCTCCAAAGATTGCTGTGAGTTCTAATGCTGTGGATTAAGTTCCTGCTACACCCCAAAGATTACTGTGAGTTCTAATGCTGTGGATTATGTGCCTGATACACCCCAATGTTTACTGTGAGTTCTAATGCTGTGGATTATGTGCCTGCTGCTCCCCAATGTTTACTGTGAGTTCTAATGCTATGGATTATGTGCCTGCTGCTCCCCAATGTTTACTGTGAGTTCTAATGCTGTGGATTATGTGCCTGCTGCTCCCCAATGTTTACTGTTAGTTCTAATACTGTGGATTATGTGCCTGCTACACCCCAATGTTTACTATGAGTTCTAATGCTGGGGATAATGTGCCTGCTGCTCCCCAAAGATTACTGTGAGTTCTAATGCTGTGGATTATGTGCCTGCTACACCCCAAAGATTACTGTGAGTGAGTTCTAATGCTGTGGATTATGTGCCTGCTACACCCCAAAGATTACTGTTAGTTCTAATGCTGTGAATTATGTGGCTGCTACACCCCAAAGATTACTGTGAGTGAGTTCTCATGCTGTGGATTATGTGCCTGCTACTCCCCAATGTTTACTGTGAGTTCTAATGCTGTGGATTATGTGCCTGCTGCTCCCCAATGTTTACTGTGAGTTCTAATGCTGTGGATTATGTGCCTGCTGCTCCCTAAAGATTACTGTGAGTTCTAATGCTGTGGATTATGTGCCTGCTACACCCCAAAGATTACTGTGAGTGAGTTCTAATGCTGTGGATTAGGTGCCTGCTACACCCCAAAGATTACTGTGAGTTCTAATGCTGTGAATTATGTGGCTGCTACACCCCAAAGATTACTGTGAGTGAGATCTAATGCTGTGGATTATGTGCCTGCTACTCCCCAATGTTTAATGTGAGTTCTAACGCTGTGGATTATGCGCCTGCTGCTCCCCAATGTTTACTGTTAGTTCTATTGCTGTGGATTCTGTGTCTGCTCATACACCTCATGCGTTTACTGGGAGTTATAATGCTGTGGAGCTCTGTGATACACTCATACGCACTGCATATTGCTGAGAGTTTTGCTGTTGGGGAGCTCTGTGATTCGCTCACACACACTGCACATTAATGTGAGTGTTGTTGTGGAGCTCTGTAATGTGCAGTGTGTACAAGTGTGTCAGTAATGTACAGTATCTTTTAAACCTGAAAGGGGATCGGCAGTTTCCCACGTGTGCCATTGGAACCTTCTGTGCCGCGGCCGTAGCTGCCATGAGTGTGTGACGGCTACCGCAGCAGAGCAGTGGCAGTTTGTAAGTCTCGAGGGGGCACAATGGATTCTCCAACTCGCTGGGGGCCAGAGTGGATTTTATTAACTCGTTAAAATTATTATTTTGAAAATTGTCTGAATAAATAAATTCTTTAACACAACAATGTGAATGTGGGTTGTGCGTTGTATGGGTGGGGGTGTTGTATAGGTGTGGCCTACTTTGAGCATGGCACAAGGGGCCCCACCAACTCCTATTACCCGGGAGCCCCCTTAGTTGTCAGTCCGCCCCTGGGTCCTACCCTTTTTTTTGTTTAGTATATTGTAAAGACATAAGTAAACATAAAAAAATGTTCTGCCTCTTTACTTTACTGTTAATTAAATTGCATAATTGCTCACAGCAATAATACTCTTGTCTGAGGTTTCGTATTTGCCCTGACCTGTATTAACTTCATATCATAGTTGAAGGTTCTGTATAATAAAGGAGACATCCTCCAGGCAAATTACTAATTCGTCTCAAAAAAAGTAAGGCAAGATCCATGCTTGAGGCCAGTTGTGCAGATTTTCCAGTCTAATGAAACATGATCACAACATTATAGTACATTAGTTGTGTTAGTCCTAACAATATTTTTTTAGACTAACCTTCCTGTTTGTTTTTAGTGTTAAAAATGGAATGGTATTTAAGACAATAGTATGAACAGTAGGGCTGAACCCAGACCTTATGAGTTGAACGCTAACTCATTTTGTCTAAAACCCAGCCCATATTTTTAGGGTGTGCAAACAGGTTACATTCAATATTTATAAATTGCAAATAAACTCAAATTTTCTTGTTCTTTATAATTAACCCATTAATGCAACAGGGCATTATATGGCGTCCCCACGGCATGTCACAGGGCGTATGCATATTTTGCTGGTGTGAGTCCAAGATGGTTATAAAGTCAGGCAGATTGCAAGGTGTTTTTATTAAAAGGGTAAAGCAAAAGAAACAAGAGAATGAACTGAAAAGAGGAGATTATGCTTATGCCGGCTATTGAATACGGGGATGTAGTGTATGCAGCTGCCCCGTAAATGCACCTTCATAAACTTAATACATTGTATAACCAATTCTGCCACTTTTGCTACAATGTAACTACATGTCCTACCATTGTAATATGTTCAAAGAGCTAAACTGGTCGTCGCTGGAATCTAGACGTACCCTTCACCTTTCCAACCTGGTGTTTAAGAGGTTTTCAGGGACGCTACCACCCTACCTGAATAGACTGCTTTCCTCATCCTATAACCTCCGATCCAGGACCTGTACCTTACTTGCAATACCACAATACAAAAAGAAAGTGGCTTGATCCTAATTTTCCTACATAGCACCACAATTATGGAATAACCTCCCAGACACCATCAAGTGTTCCCCCAGTCTAAAGTCACTTAAGAGACCTCTATTAATATACCTCAATACAGAATGCACCTGTAAACATGTAACATAATGAGTTTATTTCCTACATATTTATTTTCTGTTAATCTATATATGTGTTGTTTTTAATATCTTGCATTTTTTTACTTTGTATTTCTGTACCTATTGTAACAATTCAATGTTCTTGAACCCAGGACATACTTGAAAACGAGAGAAATCTCAATGTATCCTTCCTGGTAAAATACTTTAGAAATAAATTAGGCAGGACAGGCATGAGGCTTAGGGTAAAAGGACACAACAACAAATATAGAAAAAAGGGAGACACCGGAAAAAGGCTTGACTGAGGCAACAGAGATGAGGACAGAGGGTAGTGGGAGTAGAAATACGGAAAACTAACTACTACTGGAACCTAAAGATATGGAGGAACAAGGAGCATACAAGTGGACTGACTAAACACAGCACTAATGATGCAGGTGGGGCAAGACAGGAGTAATAAGACACAGACAAAAATGGCAGGACAGGAATATGGCTGACACAGACAGAAGAAACAAAATGTCTAAGGCAAACTTGGGGAAAGTCCGTGGCAGGGGTTGCAGACAGGAAGCAGGCAATAAGCGTGGAAAGGGATCCAAAACAAGGGGTGTTGACAGGCAATAGAATAAATCTGAGTCCATGGCAAAGGTTTTTTGGCAGGCAGCTGGTACATAGAATGATCAAGTCCATAGCAAGGGGTCTGATACAGGGAATCCAGAATCAAGGTAAGGTACAGAAATAGTTGAAGGTGCCGGTGGTTCAGGTAGGATTCTCGGTAGATAGGAACACAGGGGTCGTTAGAGGCTGGAGAACAGGGAGCTTCGGGTTGTCAGGTCTGGTTGGATGCACAGCTAGACTTTAATGTTGAAGCCTTAAGGAGAGGGCACATTTTGCTTTTAAGGAGGCCTCATTAGGTGGGATGGAATACACCTGAGACTCCTTTGCGTGACCAGGACACCCAGGTAGGGTTTTCAAGAACCATCATATAACATAAGGCAGAGGAAAAACTTTGTACACGAGTCATGCATATTGCAGGGCAGGAATGGGGCTGCCAGGAGACAGAGACAAGGTCATGACACGGTAGATGGGTAGGAATGCCAACGTATGGTGTAGTATTCCCTGCTGGCTTCTATGGGCTGAACCAGCGCACGCTACGCGACATTCACTACCATGGGATGGCCTGAACTAAAGCTGTCCCCCTGCAGCCAATGACGAGCTCAGTGTCTCAGCAGGCCAGAGGAGGGGCTGTAGCAGCAGCTGGATTGTACAAGTAAAACGAAATTCTATACAGATTACTCCCACTCACAATGGTTGGGCCTCCTTGGCTCTATGTATCGCACATGGGGACTAATTGCTGATTGTCCTCAGCCCTTTCTGTGGAAAACTAATATCTTCTGACAGCTTTTCCTCCAAAAGATAACATAACGTAGCATAATTCAATGACCACTTTTGTAAAAAAAGGAAGAAACTAATGGAAGGAACCACTCACGTGTACTTGAGCTTGCGTATGGGCTCTTCCTTTTGTGTGCTTGCGGTTGTTTTACGGTACAACCAATACCTACCTGTAGCAATCTTGCGTAGGCTCGTAATGGAGATAAAAAAATTCTCAAATCCCAATCTATATTCTGAAACAATGCACATGTCACACAAAAATATTAAACCAACGTGTCCAAACAGCAATTCTAAAAAAAACACACACAGGTAATAAGGAAGGACAGAGAGGTGGATTTATAAATCATTCCTGACACTGCATATGGTCTCCCCCTTATGTTTCTAGCTGTTGCACCATTAGGTTTTCCTACACCAACTTTGTTTAGTTCAGCATGAGAATGGGGGCAAACATGTGCCTTTGTGGGATTATTAGTGGTGTCAGATTCTCTGTGGTCATTTTGCTAAACATTATATATACGCGCTGCTTCTAGAATCTGTACTCAATTTGGAAAGAAGTTCTCGATTCAGGATGGGATCTCAAATAATTTGCCAAACTGAAATGTGTACTTGTTATATGGAAGCTCATCTCTGTGTTCCCCTTCTGCATGAAGAAGTTCTAGGCTAGTGTCAGACGAACGCAGTCATCACATCATGAGTTTTATTTTACAGCTGTGGTTTAGCTTTTAAAATATTTGTCAATTGGATGGGGAAGTAAATGTTTAGAGAAGGCGGCAGGGGTCTATTGTGTAACTTATGCTACCTGATAAGGGATGGCAGCTGAATGAGAGAAGACAGGGGCTTGATAAAAATAAACAATGAAAATTTCCTTTTTTTTAATGTATTAATGCAGCGCTATTGTTCACTTTTTAATTATGTGAACAATGATGCTGCACTAACGAAAACTGTTTTTTTAGGATTTAGCTAAAATCGTGTTTTTTATCAGAATAATAAAGTATTGGGTTCCCATTTCTAATTTTTTAACACGCGTACCCCATAGAATATATAACTGCAAAGGCTTGGATGATAAAATGAAAAAAAAAATGACACTGTATATGATTGAAATTTTAATGGAAATGTTTTTTCTTTTTACATTTTTGTTCATTCCAATAGGACATGAAGTATACATATAAAGGGTTATTCAGAGAGCACTGAAACTTTGGTGCGCTCTCCATCGGAGTTCTTCAACATCCTTAATTTGCTGACCCTGCTGTGAATTCCGCAGTCACCGATGTGCACTGAGTGCTGTGAATAAACCCACTGAACGCAGCCACAGACTGCCAAAAAAACAATGAATGAATCGAAAAAAGCCAAACACATCAGACAATCTGCCTAGCAGACCACTGAAAGAAGCCAACCAGTTGCCGAACAGGGGTAAAAAAAAGCAAACCAAAAATGCAACTTTAAATGGTGTTTCATAAAAAAAAACTAGTGCATGAAAAAGCCTGGAAATAATATATAAAGTCCAATGAATAACAATAAAAAGGTCTGTTACAGAATAAAAATAAATAAAAATGTCAAAATCTCGAAAAACAAATTCAAAATAAAGATACTTTTTGCTGCAAATGAAAAGAATAAACAGCTGAATAAATATTTATGAAAAACGGTGAGTTTTTTTTTACATTGAAACCTATGGGATTCGCCTGCTTAAACCTGTTGAATGAAACCACCGAAAATCAGGGCATTTTGAAAACTTTCACAGATGTTCGGCGTTCTCTGTATATATTAACCATTACTTCTCTATGGGGAGTTCACTGCTGGCAAAGATCATCGTATTGCGCTGGCAATTCACCAATAATTGGCAAATCGACAGTTTTTTGAATAGCTGAATGGCCACAAAATTGATGGGGAAATTCTCTGATCGGTGCTCTCTCAATAACACCTATAATAATGCTATATTATGAATCTGTCTGAAAAAATGATATAATTTGTCTGGGTCCTACAATAAAACATGACTTCAAATCGCGTTTAAAAGATGAGGAGCACAAATCGGTTTTAATGAGCTCAGCGCACAGGGAGGAAATTGCTCAGCATGAAAGGATTAAGGCTGGGGTCAGACCAGCGCAGTTTTAACGTGCGTTTAGGCGCACTTAATCACGGCCGCACTAGCAGCAAATGACGGGCAATGACGGCCAATATACGAAGTACGGTCGCACGAAAGTCCGGCCGCGCAACGCAAGTGGAAAATGAACGCATTTTTTCGAGAACGCAGAACCGCTAGTACGGACGTACAGAGTGCGCTGCGCCCGCTAGCGGTGTGTGTGTGTGATTTGGAGACGTCAGACGCTGCTCGTGTCCGGCCAACATAACATCCAGACGCAAAAAGTTTCCTGGTTTGGATTCGTAAAACATCACGCACGAAAATGCGCATCGTATGACCGTTTTCGCATATTCAGTGAAAAAATACATCAATGCGTTCGGACGCACTTTTTTACGTTCGCGTGTAAAAATACTTTCGTTTGACCCTAGCCTAAAAGGGCTAGTATATAAAATGCATGCGCTTTGGTCAGAAGTGATCAATGTGCGCATACTTATTTCAGATTGTAGTAACTCTTAACAGATAGGAAATAGATTAATGCATAGGTAGAAAAAAACCTCAAATTGTTTTACTTGCTGGAAAGCCTCTTTTACCAAAATGGATTTATTAAAGTTTGCAGTTCTTTAATGCATTATGCAAATTGTTGATACTTGCTCGCCGCAAACATAAAATCACTGTAATACTAAACACATAACTTATTTAGTAAAATATACACCCTGGACATCTAATATAGAAATCTGCTGTCTCAGGGGATTTGACTGCTGACTAGAACTTAGTGGGAACGCTTTTATCCATATTCCACGCACTAAGTCTTCATTTCTGAGTCATTTGTGGTTAGGGCATATTTTCCACATTATTATTAACTGACTTCACGTCTGAACTGATCAGTGAGGGTGTGGTACATATTTTGCACTTCAGTGAAGGGACTCACCTTACAGCTCATCAAAAGCCATCATCCAGCTCCTGCTATCCTGTACACACAGGTACTATGCAGCAGCAGTAAGGATACAAAGACATTGCTTGTAACCAGCCACACAGAGGCCTGCTGTAGAGCTGATGAAGAAGAAAGGAAAGGGGAAGGGCTTGCTCTACAGTCTGCACAATCCCCCTGGCTGCTGCTCAGGCTGAGACCATATTCAGGCAACTGACTTTACTCCTTCAATAAGCAAATCTACAAGAACCAAAAAAAAAAAAAGAGAAAACAAAAAAAAAATCCAGGGCGAGCAAGAAGAAAAACTTAAAAAAATAAATAATCAAAAACATCACTGGAAGAATTCTGAAAAGAGACAAATCAAGATGTTGCAGATTCTAAGAAGTATTTTTCTGCTCTCTGTCGTTTTGTACCTCTTGCCAACACACGAGGCTGCTGAGGAGGGGTAGGCATCAACATAATGTACTGTTCATTTTGTGTTAAAAAAAAAAAGCTGAAATGTATAAGTGGACTACAGGAGTGGAGGGATAGAGTCTAGGAGTGATGTTGACATTAATATGCTAAAAGAGTTCAACGTGTTACTTTGTATCAGTGTAGATTAACCAATTCACTACTGCTGGGTGGGAGGAATTATAAGGATCTGTTTTGCAAAAAACAGTATGTTGAAATTAAGGCATCTATATTTATATAAGGTATGATTATAGATGTCTAAAACAAATTGTTTAGTGAAAAAAATGTATTTCCTTTTTTATTTATTTATTTATTTTATTTATAAAGGATTTTACCAGGAAGGATACATTGAGATTTCTCTCGTTTGTGGCGGTTTAATAGTTTCGGTGATTTTAGGGTAAAGAAGTCCTGAGTTTTGGAGACTTTCTGAGACCGAAAGCTTAGGATATGACAGGGTTAAAGTAATAAACTTTCCACAAAAGGGGAATTGCATTACTTGCTCCTAACTACCGCCTTAAATGTAGTCCAGTGATTAATAGTCAGGATGCTTAAATACAAACAACATCCTCCATTTTCCTTAAAGAGTATTTTCATCTCTCCCTGCTGTGGAAGCATTTCAAGGAAGATGGAAACAAAATATTTTAAAATCTGACATTTTTATCACTGAAACATTGTAATGTGTTAAGAAGTCTTAACATTCGATTATTAACAGCCTTGTAAAACCCACTGAAAACAGAAAAATCAAAGTACAGGAAAGACCAGGGCCCGGTTTTCATCACATGCATGGAAACATATCCTATTACATATACAGGGCGCAATTTACATCATATACATATTCTATAATTGGATATATATAGCTCCAATCATAATAAAAAATAAACATTATTTGAACCATAGAAAACTATTTCAAATTCCACACAGCACATACATAATATAATAAAGTCAGCATGTTTCCTTTGAAAACAATTGCAATCGTGGAAAATAAAAATTAACTGCCTACAAACATACAGCGTATCAATTCCCGTGTAAAGAACGACAACAAACACACTTATAAAATCAATGGAAGCCATGAAACTGTTAAAACCAGCAAATTCTATGTTAACCGATTCCTGCCACAGCGGTGCAATGGCGTTCTTGTGGTGGGTGTGTCTTAATGCAACGGGATGGCATACCATGCCTCGCTCCCTCCCGTTATCCTCTCCCTGGCCCGTCTCCTTTACTGACGAGCCATGTGCCTCATAGACTGACTCAGGACGGCCTCAATTCAGGCCATCCTCCTGCAGCTAATGGCGCTTTCGCAATGGTGGCGGGGAGGAGGAGTTAACGGAGAGCCGTGGGGCATCCTATGCCAACCCACGAGTTTCAGGCCTGACTGCAAACCAAAATCCCCCTGGTGTTAAGGGGTTAAAAAAAGTTGCCAAACATTAGCCAAAAAATAAATAGCATAGATACAAATGGGTAGACAGATGAGACATACAAAATTATGAAAAATATCGGCACCATTTAATAAACACATTAGAATAGATATATGCATATATAGGGCTCAAAATTTCCACTTGCCTGTGAGGCAGCCTGGGGAACACAGGCCGTGTTCCTTAGGCTATAGCCTAGGCCCGGCGGGGACTTAAACATTGGGGCTGGCCATCCCACACTCTTGTGGCCTTATCGGAGGGAGCTGGCCGTGGGTCCTCTCTGATTAGGTCACAGGGTGTGCCACATGACATCTGCCACCACGGCATAGGGGGGCAGACATTACGCGGAGTGCCCTGTGGCCTAATCAGAGGAGGCCGGCTCCCTTTGATTAGGTCATGCCCAGAGGTGTAACTAGAAACCTCAGGGCCCAGGTGCAGGAAACATGACGCCTCCCCCACCCTAGACAAAAACATATTTTGTCCCCCCTCCCGTCAACATGCATTGGTCCTCTCCAGGTCCCGTTAATTTTTCCAGGTCCACTATGACCTCTTCAGTCCATCCCATTTTTGTAATGTACATTATTTGTAACTCACAGAGCTCCACAGCAATAAATCACCCAGTAATGTATAGTGTGTATGAACATAACGTAAACATCACAGAAATCCACAGCAATAAACCTCACAGTAATGTGCACTGTGTATGAACATATCAGAGCTCCACAGACATTAAACTAACAGCAATGTGAGCTGTGTATGAGCGTATCACAGAGCTCCAAAAAATAAAACTAACTCACAGTAATGTGCGGTGTGTATGAAGGTATCACAGAGCTCCACAGAAATAAAACTAACTCCCACTCATACACAGTGCACATTACTGTATAACAGAGCACCACAGCAATAAAAATCACAGTAATGGGCAGTGTGTATGAGCGTATAACAGAGTAACAGCAACAAAACTCACAGAAATATGTGGTGTGTATGACTGTATCGCAGAGCTCCTAAGTAAAACTCATAAATAAGTATATAAAAATGAGGTGTGTATATATATATACATACATATATATATATTGTGACGTTTGGGGGCCCACAGAGCACGTGCACAATGTCTTTCACAAACAAAACAGTTTTATTCACCCTTTCAGGGCAGTCAAAAAGGCAACATAATAAGTACACGCTTTGGTTCAGCGAAATTAAAGCAAAGTCCTGATCTTCAGCACAAATAAACAGAGAAATAATAGTGGCTCACCAATGCTTTAAACAGTCCCAAACCTAGGGAATCCTTTCCCCAGTATGTAGAAGCCTCTCCAGCAAGGCACAGCACGTCTCCTGCTTTTGGAACACAAACACACAGCTTCCACTGATTACTTTCCTTTTCCTGAACTCCCACAATCCTATCTGGGAGTTGCTGGCTTTAAAACTCTTCCTGGACAGGAAGATTAACCCTGTGGTTGCCCTTAAAGGGTCCACAACCCAAATAGGGGTGAAACATATTGTCCATCTAGGACCCAGCCCTGCCGACCTCTACATATCCCCCCCTCTGTCTCAACGCAGAGGTGTTTGAGGCAACAGTAGACAGCCCACAATGCATCCGGGACAGGGCATCAGCATTTTGGTGCTGTTTCCCAGGCCTGTGTTCCACCACAAAGTTAAACTCCTGGAGAGACAGGAACCACCTGGTAACCCTGGCATTAGCGTGGCGGTGCTGCCTCATCCAGGTCAATGGGGCATGGTCAGACACTAAACGGAACTTCCTGCCCAACAGGAAGTATCTCAAAGAATCCAAGGCCCACTTTATGGCCAAGCCCTCTCTTTCCACCACAGCATAGTTTTTCTCCGCTGCCGTCAGTTTCCTACTAAGAAAAACCATGGGGTGCTCTTCCCCATTGACTTCTTGGGATAGCACAGCCCCCAAACCCTCACTTGAGGCATCCGTCTGTACAATGAACTCCCTCATGAAATCAGAGACTACCAGCACTGGGTGCTGACACAACGCATTTTTAAGCTTCTCGAAGGCATCTCCAGCATTGGCATTCCATTGAATCATCACTGACTTCCTACCTTTCATCAGGTCAGTCAGTGGTGCAGCAATAGAGGCAAAATTGGGGACAAACCGCCGGTAATACCCCACTATACCCAGAAAAGCACGAACCTGCTTTTTCGTGAGGGGGCGTGGCCAGTTCTGGATAGCCTCTACTTTGTTAAATTGTGGCTTTACCAGACCCCTGCCTACGACATATCCCAGGTACTTAGCTTCCTCCATCCCTACCGCACTTTTCTCAGGGTTAACAGTAAAGCCCGCTTTCCTCAAACCGTCCAAAACCGTCTGAACCCGGGGAAGATGGGACTCCCAATCTGGACTGAAGATGACAATGTCATCCAGGTAGACCGAGGTATATCTCAGGTAGGGGCGGAGCACCCTATCCATCGCTCGTTGGAAGGTGGCCGGGGCTGAGTGTAACCCAAAAGGCATCCGCTTATAATGAAAATGACCCTCTGGAGTGGAAAAAGCAGTCTTTTCCCTGGCTTCCTTAGTCAGGGGTATCTGCCAGTATCCCTTAGTAAGGTCCAGGGTGGTGATATAACGGGCCGGACCCAATTTCTCTATTAATTCATCCACCCTTGGCATGGGATACGCGTCAAATTTTGACACCTCGTTAAGTTTCCTGAAGTCATTGCAGAATCGCAGAGTGCCGTTGGGCTTCGGTACCAACACGATGGGGCTCGACCATTCACTCTGTGACTCCTCAATGACATCAAGCTGAAGCATTTTTTTAACCTCTTCAGAAACAGCCTTTCTATGGGCTTCTGGGATGCGGTACGGCTTTACCTGAACCTTTACATGGGGTTCCGTCACAATATCATGTTTAATCCCGGACGCGTGTCCCGGTAGTCCTGAAAACATGCCTTTGTTTCTTTGCAGAAACTCCTTAACTTCTTGGGTTTGGGGTTTGGACAGGGTGGCAGCAATGTGTACTGCGTCAACACCAGACTCTATACCCACCCCAACCATGGCGGACACCTCTCGGTCTCTCCAGGGTTTTAACAAATTTATGTGGTAGATCTGGTATGGTTTTCTTTTCCCAGGCTGATGCACTCGGTAGTTTACTTCCCCTACTTTTTCAACCACCTCATATGGTCCCTGCCACTTGGCTAGGAACCTACTTTCCACCGTGGGTATAAGTACTGCTACCCGGTCCCCCACCTGAAATTGCCGCAGCTTGGCTGACCAGTTGTACACCTTTTCTGGGCCTCCTGAGCTTTCTGCAAATGTTCCTGTACCAAAGGCATCACTTTAGAAATTCTCTCTCTCATCTGAGAGATATGTTCAATGAGCGATTTGTGTGGAGAGGACTCACTTTCCCATGTCTCCTTCACCAAATCTAGCAATCCCCGGGGTCTGCGACCATACACCAGCTCAAAAGGTGAAAACCCCGTGGAGGCCTGAGGAACCTCTCGAATAGCAAACAGCAGTGCGGTAAGCAAATGATCCCAGTCTCTTCCATCTCTCTGCACAACCCTTTTAAGCATCATTTTCAGAGTTTTGTTGAATCTTTCTACCAGACCATCTGTCTGAGGGTGATAAACAGATGTTCGCAACGGCTTGATTTGGAACAACTTGCACACATCTGCCATCACCCGGGACATAAATGGGGTCCCCTGGTCTGTCAAAATTTCCTTGGCAGGCCAGTTCTCGAAAACATAAAAAACAACCCGCGCAATGGCCTTTGATGTAGGGTTTCTTAAAGGAACCGCCTCTGGATACCTTGTGGCATAATCAAGAACCACCAGGATATATCGGTGTCCCCGAGCAGACTTCTCTAAGGACCCACTATATCCATAGCGATGCGCTCAAAGGGCACCTCAATTATTGGCAGAGGCCCCATGGGTTCCTATAATGGGGTGCTGGGGCAGTTAACTGGCAAACAGGGCAGGAGGCACAGTACCTCTTAACTGCGGCACCGATCCCTGGCCAGTAAAATCGGTCTGTTATCCGGGCTTCGGTTTTCTCAGCTCCCAGGTGACCACCTAGAGCATCATTGTGAGCCAGATCCAGCACCATTCTCTGGTAGGGCTGGGGTACTAGTAATTGTTCCACAATTTCTCCCCGAATTTCTGATACCCGGTAGAACAGATCATTATTGACCGCAAAGTGAGGAAATCTTTTCTCTGCATCTGGTGCTTGAGGTACCCCACTGACAACAGTTACCTGTTCGCGAGCATCAATCAACATCGGGTCACCCATTTGAGCCCTGCCAAATGCACCTCTGGACACATCTAAGTCAGGGTGTACTGGATAAGAAGAACCCTCCCCCTCATCCACCCCAAGTGTAATATCTACAGGGATAATTCCTCTTCATCCTCTCCTACCATAACCGGCACGGGAGAGGATTCCCCCTCCTTGGGTGTCAACTCAGGTTGAGGAGCTAGGACACTCACATCAGTTACAACATTCTTATTTTGAACACATTTGAGCAACTCCTCATCAACAGTGTCCACAGTCATGTTTGGTGGGGGTGACCCTGAATTGTTCCCCAGTTCGATGGGCAGTTCAGTTTGTGCCAAGCACCACAGTTCAGCAAACAAGGGGCAGTCCCGTCCCACAATCACATCATGTATCAGAGTACTCACCACCCCGACCTCTTGGGTGACCGAAGTGTTCCTGGCGGAAATGGTGACAGGGATCAGCGGATACTCCCGAGTATCCCCATGGATACAGACAACCCGGAGGGTTCTTTGTACTGGACCGAGCCTTCCGACTACCCGGGCATGACCAGGGTGACCATACTCCCAGAGTCCAGGAGAGCTTTGGCTGGGCGGTGATTCACCCACACAGTACATTCAAACTGACCCCCCTCTAGGTCAAGGTGGGTAGTGCACGTTGTGAGGGTGTAGAAAGACACTCTCCGAGCAGATCCACACTCCATGGGCTCCTCCTGTAGCGGACACTGCGCCCGGGTATGGCCCCAGGCGCGACACCTCCAACACTGTATATCGCCAGCAGTTCGGGTAGCGACAGGCCTCTGCAGAACCGAGGAAGATGATTTTGGGGTGCTAGTTCCGGGTCCAGTGACGCTTCCTTTCGAGGAACTGAAGCAGGCCTCACAGGCGGTGGCAAGACTGGTCCTCGACGACTGGTTGGTCTGAGCAGGTCCTCCACTACGGT
>RXON01002387.1:0-71897 GCA_009667805.1 Leptobrachium leishanense
AAATATACATGGGTGGTATCACTTTACTCAGAAGATGTTCCTGAACATATTTTGGGGTGTTTTTGGGCAGTAACCCATAATTGGATTTGGATATTCTTTTTTTTATCCTGGGCCACATCATCTCCTCTTCAGGTGCCAGCCTCTGGCTTCAGGAAGCAGCTTTGATTTTGGCTCTTTTGGCCTATCACATGTCTCCTAATGCTTCTGAAATTGGAGGCATTACAGGGTCAGCAGCAATTTCCTTTTTAAATTATGTTTGTACTTACATAATTTTGGTCCTGCAGACCAAGGTTATTCAGCAGCTGTTCATTGACACCCTTCTGAGCAGAAGTGAGACCAGTCATTAACCTCCCTGGCGGTCTAATTTTTGCAAAATTTTGTGTCTAAAAGTGTTTCAATTTTTTTGGTAAGGAAATGTGTTGTTTTATATAGTAAGCCTGTATTCTGTAGGAATAACTCACTGAAATCCATGCAAGCAAGAGTCTTGTAAACACACGGAGTCAGAGAAGGTTTGAAACACGAAATAATAATTTATTATCCCAAAAATAATTATCCAAAATAATGGGAATAAATTATATTCAATAATATAATCAAACCAAAAACATGCCTCCTTCCTCTGGGTGCTGGGATTCCTGTGCAGATGTACACTCCTTTGCCAATTTAATACAGGACACGGGGGTACCAAAAAAAGAGTATTTTATCTCAAAGCAGCTTTACAGAAATAAAAGGCAAATAAAATTAATTTCTAAAATGTAATAAGGCTTTGCAATACAAGTTTCGCTGGTGCTTGCCCAGATCCAAAAGTTGGATCTGGGCAAGCACCCGCGAAACTTGTATTGCAAAGCCTTATTACATTTTAGAAATTATTTTTATTTGCCTTTTATTTCTGTAAAGCTGCTTTGAGAATAAATACTCTTTTTTTGGTACCCCCGTGTCCTTCTTCTTGGCTCCCGCTCTTTTTGGCTCCCGCATTTCATGTCTTCTGACATTCCATCCCTCATTCTTGGCGACTTTAACTTCCCTGTTGACTCGCCACATAGCTCAGCTGCCTTGCGACTTCTCTCCATTACATCCTCATTTGGCCTTACTCAGTGGTCCAACTCCCCCACACACAGCTGGCAATACTCTGGATCTTATCTTCTCCTACTCGTGCCCTATCTCTGACCTCACTATTACACCTCTCAATCTCTCTGACCATCATCTTCTGATTTGTGAACTCCGCTCTCCCCTCATTCCTCCATCTGAACCCAAACTTTAACAGACCCGCAGAAATCTCCACTCTCTGGATCCACAGCAATTCTCTGCCAATATATCCATACCGCTCTCGTCTGTCCCATCTCTCTCCTGTCCTAATGAGGCCATCACCCGCTACAACTCTACTCTTTCCTCCACCCTTGATAAGTTGGCGACGTCAAAACCCTGGTCAATGAGGCGACAAAACTTGCAATCCTGGCACAACAAATTGACCCGGCATCGCCAAAGATGTTCTAGAACTGCTAAACGCTATTGGAGAAAGACCTGCTCCCACTCTGACTTTCTTCACTTTAAATTTATGCTCCAGTCCTACAGCGCTGTGCTTTTCCTAGCCAAGCAGTCATATTTCACAGCCCTCATACACACCCACTCCCGGAAAACCCAAAACGCCTGTTCACCACCTTCAACTCCCTTCTCCATCCTGCGGTGGCTGTTCCTCACACTGACCTCAAAGCTGAAGGCCTAGCATGCTTTTTCACAGCAAAAATTTAACAGATAGGAATTGAAATCTCCACAATGCCATCTTCACCCATGCAGGAAGATGCTAACCATGTATATCCTCACATGTTTAACTCGTTCCCTTCAGCTACTGTACAAGAGGTCCTTAAACTACTACGATCCTCTCATCCCACTACCTGCCCCCTCGACCCCGTTCCCTCACATCTTTCCAAAACACTTTCTGTTTCTCTTGTACCATCCTTGACCCACACCTTTAATCTGTCTTTAACCTCTGGGGCCTTTCCTGCTCCCCTCAAACATGCCACAGTAGTCACAATCCTAAAAAAACCATCTCTGGATATGACTGCTCCCTCCAACTACCGCCCCGTTTCCCTGCTCCCTTTTGCCTCCAAACTCCTCGAAAAGCTTGTGTATGCCCGTCTGATTGACTACCTCAACACCCACTCTCTCCTTGACCCTCTGCAATCTGGCTTTTGCTCACTGCACTCAACAGAAACAGCTCTTGCAAAACTGACCAATGACCCTGCAACCGCTAAATCCAATGGGTGCTACTCACTGCTGATCCTTCTTGACCTCTCTGCTGCCTTTGATACAGTTGACCACTCAATCCTCCTTCAAACTCTTAGTGATATAGGCCTCCAAGGTTCTGCTCTTTCATGGTTCGCTTCCTACCTGTCCCAACGATCGTTTAGTGTCTCCTTTTCTGAAAGTACCTCCTCCCGGCAGCCTGTCTCTGTTGGGGTGCCCCAAGGTTCAGTACTGGGCCCTCTACTTTTTCAGTCTACACTGCCTCTCTAGGAAAACTGATCAGCTCCTTTGGATTCCAGTACCACCTATACACTGATGACACTCAAATTTACCTTTCCTCCCCGATCTCTCTCAGGGACTCTCCCTCACTGACTGTCTCTCCGCTGTCTCAAATTGGATGGCTTCCCGCTTCCTTAAACTCAATCTTGCCAAAACTGAAATTCTCATCATTCCTCCCTCCAAGAAGAACCCAATACCACCTATCTCTCTACAAGTAAATGGAACACCCACTAGCTCAACACCCCAAGCTCGCTGCCTTGGTGTCACTTTTGACTCTGACCTAACATTCTCTTCCCACATCCAGACAGTGACCAAATCCTGTTATTTTCAACTCAAAAACATTGCCCGTGTCCACCCCTTTCTGACAGAAGAAACCACAAAAGTGCTGGTTCATGCTCTTGTCATTTCACGACTTGACTACTGCAACTCGCTCCTTATTGGCCTCCCCAAGTCCCGTATCGCCCCTTTGCAATCTGTAATAAATGCAGGGGCCAGGCTTATTTTTCTCACTAAACGCACCTTGCATACTTCCCCCCTCTGCCGGTCCCTCCATTGGCTTCCTGTACGTTTCAGGATACAGTTTAAAATACTGATGCTCACGTTCAAATCGCTCAATAACTCAACCCCTCCCTACATGTCTTCGTTACTCCGCAAGCACGTCCCAACTAGAAAACTCCGTTCAGCAGGTGATCTCCACCAGTCATCGGTCTACACAGGCATGGCCAACTCTCGCCTCCAAGACTTCTCAAGGGCAGCCCCAGCCTTGTGGAATAACTTGCCTTACCCTATCAAACTTTCCCCTGACCTTCAGGCCTTCAAGAAATCCCTGAAAACCCATCTTTTCAGATTAGCGTACCGCATCACTGATGCAACTCATCCCTCTGCTCACCTACACACACTTGATTGAAGCCGCTTGTATGGCCCCACCATTCCCAAACCACTGGAACTAATGATCCTGCTATCTAGTGCAATTCCTCTTGTCTTCCTCAACCCCAATCCCTCTAGACTGTAAGCTCCTATGAGCAGGGCCCTCTACACCTCTTGTCTCCATCCTGTGTCTGGTTAGATGTATTTTGTTCCCTTTGGTTATTGTAAAGCGCTGCGGAAACTGTTGGCACTATATAAATTATGACAATTATAATAATAGACACCACTCCGTCTGTTTTTCTTGATGGACGTGGAACAAAAAGGGAATTATGGGAAACAGAATTAATATGAAAAATGATAAGAATTGGTACATGATATGAAAAGCCATTTTTTGCGTCAAGGGGCTAGACGTCGCAAATTTCTGACATCTCCTCATCACTCACACAGAACGCTACGTGGACGTGGCACACTCTGCATGTCCGTCTAGCGGTGTTATGGTCTTGCTGTCACGAGCCTGGCCTAGCATATGTGCAGAAGTGTGGGTGTGAGCCCAAGATGCAGTAGTTATAGCAAAAGGCAGGATACAGGGTAACAGGGTTTATTTGTGAATACAAATAAACAGACAACAGACTAGGAATATAAACAATGGATACAGATAACATATAATCAGGCGCAGGTACAAAATAGGAATAGGCAATAGAGTAGTCAAGATTTATCAGAGATCTGGTACACGGGTATATCAATCATGGAATAGCAGAGGATACAGGGGGCAATGGAGGATACCGGTAAAGAATGTCCAGAAATAGCAGAGGATGTGCAGGAAGGTCTATGGATCAAGAGCAGGAGGGGTTCTAGGCAAGGATCTATGGAAGGCAGGTCTGCACTAGCTAAGCTAGGAACTTCAATGAGGAAGCGTGGGATCAGGGGTGTAGCTTCCTCATAAGCAGGTTTAATTAGGGAGAATGAAGGGCAGGTGTGGTTCCATGTCCATTATGCAAAGTATAGTCCAGGAAAGCATAAGGAGGAAAAAGTCCTGGAACCTGCATATCAATGCAAAACAGTGCAAAAGGAGAACAAAAGAGGGCGCCAGAGGGTCTGGTGGTTCTGACCGTGACACTTGCCTAACTTGCGTCCGTTTGCCACGTGCGTTGTGCGTGCACTGTTCGGTGCAGACACACTTAGTGTGTGGGTCTCTATTGATCATGATTGTATGTTACCACGGATGTTAAACTCTGCGGCAACACATACGTGATCATTAAGTTTGTCTGACATGGGCCTAAGCTGGAGATGGGGGGTCGAGTTGGAAAAAGAAGATTCATTCTCTAGTCATTGTGAGCATTTCAATTAAATGAAGCAATCATGGTTGCTTTTTATTAATACAATTAAATCATAGTAGTTTACTAAGGTTTTGTGTTGCCAAGGAGGACACTATTTCCTGACCATCCATTTCTCAAGCAATATACACACACACACACACACACACACATTAGAGCAAAATATTCTGTAACAGGTTTTGTCATGGTACCTGTCATTGAAAACATTTTTCCTAAATATTCTGTTTACTTTTTATTCATCACATCCAACAGAGTCAAATACAGAGCTGCGGTCTGCCAGTGATATTTCAGCAATTATTGCCCAGCCAGCAAGGTCGCCAGCAGATTTTACAACACAGCCGCTTAAACATACCACTGCAAAAACATCTACTAAAGCTGAAAATTTAAGAGTGACCAGTACTTTACCTCCAACGTCAGGTAATACATTTTCCCTATATTCTATTAATTTACTTCTTAGCAAGCAACAATTCAGGTCAAAATGTTAGTTATTTATATCCTTTACCATACATTGGTTCCAGAATTTGTTTAAAAAAAATCAGTTCTTGTTGGTAAGTAGTCTAATGAAATACACAGATGTTCCAGACTGGTTTGTATTTATTCTGTGATTGCCACCAATAATGTATGTGTGCCCGTTGCTTATAATGTGTTGAATGAAAATCTGAAAATATATTACTGAAGTGAATGTGTTAATGGTCTAATCAGAACATTTATTGTTCAAAGCCGATACTGATGTCAATTATCGTCAGTTTTTGTGGCCAATAGACAATATCTATTATTATATATCGGACATTTAAAGTTGTGAAAAAGCAAGACAATTTCTTACACAAAACAGAGATTATGCCATTAACATTTCACCATGCCCATTTCATTTATTCGATTTAATAATGCCACCTCAAAATCTCATCAGTTACTGCTGTAACAACCAGTAAAGTAACTCCCTATCCCAGGAGCTTACATTTTAATATGGGCTAAATTCACCACACCCCCACATTCTAATATTCAAACCTTTGTGGTTACATCTTCTACAGGGTAACGTTTTTTAACCCTTTCGCTGCGGACAACAATATACAGATGCATATCTGTTTCCCGTGGCACCGGGATCCGTTGTTCCTTGAAGTCAGCCCTCTTTGTGAAACTTTTCCACCCTCCACTGATGTAATCGTGCAAGGGTGCGATAACTTCAGAAATGGGGCTTCCCCATCCTTGCTGGGGAAATTCCAATACAGCAGATACAGGGATCACTTGGACACCTGTATCTCCATAACCATGTGGCTCACAAGGTCGTGTAAAGCATAGTTTGGTCTTTCCAGTGATATCACTGATGTTTATGTGCAGTGTAAAATAATATAATTATATAATAATTTAAATAAAGTTTTTTAAAATCAGAATCATTTTCACTATTCAGTTATAAAGTGAATAATATTGCTGCAGTAACTCACTTTCTCATTTTCCATGTTAGCAGCCACTGTGGAGGTGTTTCGTGTGGGTGAATGTATGGTAGGGCTGAAACAACTAATTGATTAATCAACAACTAATCGATAATGAGAATAGTTGTCAACTATTTTCATTATCGATTAATCGGTCTGTGTATAGCACACAATGTTTAGAGTCCGACTGAGTTAAACATTATTAACGTCAGATACTAATTTGGAGCTGATTGGAGTAGATGTGCCGACTGCTTTACTTTGCATGCTTTTGTTCTAGGGTTATGTTGGACATCACCAGTTTGTTTTTATTTAGTTTACAGCAGTAGCAGAACTATCACACAGATCGTGGGGTACTGTCACTGGGTGGTTGGCGCTGTACCGCCAGTGTTTTATTGTTACAAGCAGGGTTATTCAAAGAGAGTCGATCTGGCCCCGAAATGTAACTGGGCACTGAAATTCAGTGCACAGGGCCTTTGACTATTCAGAGAGCAGGCAATTCGCCAAATTCTGGTGAATTGCATGCATGTACGGTGCCTGTTCGAGGGCAGTGAAATCCCCCATAGAGAAGCAATGGTTCGTCTATTCAGAGAACACCAAAAAGCAGGGAAAAGTTGCCGAAATGCCCTGCTCTTCGGTGGTTTCATTCGGCAGGTTTATTCAGGAGAATCCCATAGGCTTCAATGTTAAAAATTTTCCTGTTTTAATTCAATATCTAATAAACTGGTTTATTATTTTAGTCTGCTGTAAAGAGTCTCTTTATTTGTATTTTTTTTTAGGATCTTCTAGATATTTTTTTTTTTTTTTTGGCAAATTTTGTTTCGTTTTTTTTTTTTTTTTTTTATATACCATTTTTTAATTTTTCTGTAACAGACCTTTTTATTAGCATTCATAGCATCTTATATGTAAACTCCAGACATTTTTGTTAAGTAGTTTTCCTGCAAACAGCATTTCAAATTTCAAACTTTCAAGCAAACTGTTTTTTTTTGTTTTCACTCCGTTTGTCTGCGTGTCGGCTTTTTCCGGCAGTTGCTCTGCGCTGTGATCGGCGGCTACTCGGATTTTCCAGCGTGTTCGGCTTGGTTTTTGCAGCGGTTTCTGTGGGTTTTCGGCGAGTGTTCTGCGGGTTCACGTTGAGTATTCCCTGCACTATGGGGGCCCTGCAGTGCTTGCTGACTGCACCGCAGGGTTGGCAAACTAGCAATCGCCGACTCGCCCCGAAGTGCGGGGAACGAAAAGTCACCGAACTTGCGGTGACTTTTCGTATCTCTTTGAATAACCCTGTTGGAGTTGGAGTCCTGTGCCAGCACGCCACTCTCCCTTCAGTCCAGAGCTGCCAAAACTCCTGTTGGTCCTGGTCCCTTCCTCACAGGTTTCCTCACAAACTCAGGTACAGTCTCTTGCCCAAACTCACTCCCACTCACACTCTGTCTGGTCCTTTGCATAAACTCACTCCCTCTCACCTACAGTCCATCCCCCACTCCATTTGTTCATGAAATCATTTTAAAGGGACGCACTACGCACCCTGTCCACTTTATGTTATTAACATGGTCAGGCACCTTCCTCTGGTGCTGTTTTGGAGATATTCATATGGGAAGTGGAGAAGTTTCCTCACTGACACAAGCATCACCAGGCACACAGGAGTTGAATATGCTGTGCGTCGGTCACCTAATCGGTGAATGATGATGCCACCAGTGAGCGGTGTGGGAGGCAGAAAATGATGGATTGGTTCTGCATCTGCACACGCAGCACCAATCATCATTCTGCAAGAATGCTACTGATCTTGTGTACAAAATTATGCAGGTTCCAAGCACCATACACATTGCAAGTTGTATACCTATGCAAGTTGCGTTAGATAGCTACAGGGACGTACGCATTTCAGAAACTCTGAACTGAAAGGGAACAGCAAGTGCTCCAAGGTAGAAATAGGTGAATATTTTCACCTGTACTACACAAAATAGAAGGAAAATAACTGGGCATATGCTGTCATCAGTTTGACATGGTATATGGCAGCATCTGTAGCTCTCAACCCTGCACCCTGCTCCCGTAGAGGTTTGATTTACACTTTGCGTACTTTTTATCAATGAG
Source organism: Leptobrachium leishanense (assembly GCA_009667805.1). NCBI lineage: Eukaryota > Metazoa > Chordata > Amphibia > Anura > Megophryidae > Leptobrachium > Leptobrachium leishanense. Next base: position 8,234 of record RXON01002387.1, read on the forward strand.
AACTTATGAATAAAGTGAATTTTCTATTCCTTTTTGACAATATTGGCTCATTCATCAATCTCGTCATCGACATCCAATTTACAATTATAAATTATGCTCTTATCACGAAATCTGAGGAACAAGTGATGGAGTTGTGTCTAAAGAAATTTCCTCCAGTGAGATCCTGCAGATAGGCATGGTTGTGTGTTAGGGGCTTGTGACTGACTCGAAAACATCTCCGCTATCTGCTTTCCTCGCGTTTCAACCTCTAGCTATATAGGGTTGTAACTGTATACAATGGATTGTGATTTAGGCGGATTTCCTCATTTTGGACTTGAACCTCTTTGCAGCAAAATCTTTTATAGAATCCAACCTATAGTTTGAAATCTTGGAGAGATCAATAATTATAGAAATTAAAAATATAAGCTAAATAATGTTGTCTAGGCAAAAGCTATTTGCTGGAAATTTCTGTTTGCCTACCGTATACAACAGGGTTATTCAGAGAGCGTGAAAAGCAGGAGAATGACTGGAGAATGAAAAATTCTAGGTCAAAATAGCCGATTTGGAAAGTGAGATGAAAGGGAGAATTTTTCTGGTTTGGCTATTTTGACCTAGAATTTTTCATTCTCCAATCATTCTCCAGTCATTCTCCTGCTTTTCACGCTCTCTGAATAACCCTGAAAGTATCCTGTATACTGTGTTCAATAATGAGTTATCGGTTTATTTAGAGACAATACAATGGAGTGATGTTCATGCCAGGAAAAAGCCTCCAGGAGCATGGTGAAATTCATTGCACGTGGCGTCACTCCATTACTTACATGTCCATTCACACTATACAGTATGCCTAGGGAATCCTCTGGCAGGACACCTAGACCTAACCTACTCATGCTGGTAGCGGAAGAGCTCGATATCGGGAGACGGCAGAATGACTATGTGGCTGGAGATAGGGACGCAAAGGACGGTATCTCCCACAACACGGAATAGTGATCTTTTTATTGTATAATACGGCTATATGGGCTTTTTAATAGAAAGTTCTGTTACCCTTGCCTTGACCAAAGCCACATAAAAGTGGCTTAATGCATAAAGTGGCACGTTTCATATTTGCTTGTGCTTTTTGTGATCCCTGCTGGGTTTTTTGAAGACCAATAAGGATATTAATTCTGAGCCAACCATGGGTTCCATCACGTCCCTGGTGCTAAAAAGGGGATGCTAACGGGAAAAACCTGCACCTGCAGGTTTCCCCTTGCTACCCCCGTTTTAACACCATATTACAAGTCCGGTGCTGAATTCAGCAGGCTGCCCCGTAACGACTTCTAACCCTCCTGGATACTGGTGGCTGCGCTAACGCGCAGCTGCAAGTATCATCTTCTGGAGTCCATAGGACTCCATTGAGGGATGTGCTGCCGAGCCATGTGACCTGCACGATCTTGCTCTCGCATCTACTAGACCATATCATTTGCAGTGTTATGCAGTTTAAAAGAAGAAATGAATTGCTCCAAAATCATCTAGACCTAACAAATTCGTTATTGCACGGATTGTTTTTCTCAGTGTGTGTAAAGCATGTGCTATTTATCAAAGTGGATTCTTTTGCAGTAGAAGTTCAAAGCAATGTATAAGCGTTGGTCATAAAAATGTCCTCAATACATGATCAGGAAAACAATCATAGAAATGTTTTGATAAGCGTGCACAGTTTTATACAGTATGGCCACTTAAAGGCTGCACACAGTATTACTTTATTGTGCATCTGTTCAGTAACATGCCCATTGTTTGACACAAATTAAAACAACAGTTGCAACCATGGTTAAGGACATTAAAAACATTGTTATATGCGTTTATTTTTTTCTCTGCAGATCCATTATTGATGACATTTCCAACAACAACTAGTAAATTTTCAGACATTATTACCCAGACATCAGGTTCAGAGAAAACTGTCACCTCCCTGCCATACACAGATGCAACTGGAAGTAGTTTTACTGGCACAGAGATTTCAGGAGAGTCGAATACACTGATGCGGTTATCTTCAGGTAATAATATTACCCTATCATTGCAGGCTTGAGTAACAATACAGGAAAAGTGTTACAAAGTAACATCAAGCACCATGTTTCTGGTTGATTTTAACATAGTAAGATTTGTATTGAATACATACAGGGTCTGATTCTAACATAGGCGCAAACAAGGAGATGGTATGTGAGAAAATTATATTTGATGTACCTTTGGGGCCGGACAGGGACAAATAATAGGCCCAGGCATCTAAAAGTACAGAAGCCAATTTTTTTCTTTTAGAAAGAAAAACACAAACACCCAGACATACACACGTAGTCATACAGTATATGTCTGCTGTGCCCAAAAATGCCTTCCCTTTTGCCTCCGTGCCTTCACTGCTCCTCCATTCTGCCCCTGTGGATGCATTTGACCTCTATTCTGCCCCTTTGTGCTCACTCATCTTCACTTTACTCCATCTTCAAACCACTCTGCCATGCTAAATTAATGTTTTACATGTATCTCGGACACACCGACAAATACAGTACTGTGTAAAGGTCTTAGGCCACCATTAAATGTGTTGCTTTAGCAATAGTATAATGACCATTATATATAAGTATTTCTCAGTGTCTTTTTTAGAATAACACCAGAAAATACTGGAAATTTGCATGTAGTATTAAAAAAAAAACAGAGAAAAAAACCTCAGAAAAAAATATGCATATACACTATAGCGGTATTCAAGCTATTATAAAGCAATGTTAACAATCCAGAGAGGTCAAGGGAAAAAAAAGACTCGAAGGCTCAGACAACTTTGAAAATCTGATGAGAAGTTTCTCAGAGTTTCTTCGAGAGACCAGAAGTCCAAGAAAGACCTGGCTCAGCATCTTTCAGTGTCATGGGGATGCCAAGTTGACCCTTCTACAGTCAAAAGAAGCTTAAGGCTGGGTTCACACCTGCGCGTTTTTTTCACACGCGCAATACGTGCATTTTTTTATGCGCGTATTGCGCACACGTAAAAAACACACAAACGCGCGTTGCAGCGCGTTCACGCCCATAGAATGCAGAGTGAACGCACTGCAATTATGCCCCAAAGAAGTTCCCGTACTTCTTTGGGCGTAGTACATTTTACAGCGCATTCCTGCACGCTGTAAAACGCCCAGGTGTGAACGGGTCTCATAGGAAATCATGGGATTTCCGTGTCTCGGCATTTTACAGCGCGTCCTGCACGCTGTAAGTGTGAGCCCAGCCTAATCAGGAATGGTGTTTCTGGAATGATAGCAGTCAAGAGACCATTTTTTGGAAGTGGAATAGGGTGAAAAGGTTAAGGAATGCTAAACTCACCAAGAATTTAATGAAGTATAGTGATCAATCACCGATGCGCTAACGGCTTTTTTACATTATTAGCGTTAGGAAGGTTATAGGAGTGGCATGCATTAATGTCGCTAATCCTGACATTAGCGTTTGGGTGAATAAGCGTTACAGTTAGCGTTCACTAGGGAATAGTGGCCAAAATAAATCTAATGAACTGAAAGAAGTTTAGTATTAAAAATCAGAAGATTACTTCAGAAAACTACTTAGTGCCAAGGAAAGTCACCCTAAATACGGACTTTTGCCTGACGAAGCTATTTGGTTCAGAATTTTTTTAAAATTTGTGCACATATTTTCTGTTTGTATCTTAATAAAGAGACCGAAAAATAAATATGGACGGTCATTAAAATTTTCCTAAAACAACAAACCTGGTTGTGGCCGAAGACTTCTGCACAGTACTGTAAATAAATGCAGAAAGCAGTTGACAAAGATCGGTTTAGGTCGAAACATCATTGTTTCTTCCACTGGAGGAATAAATCCACTGATTGCATTAATGTTGTGTTAATATAATTTATTGGAATTAAACCTCCTTCATGCACCCCATACCTCTTCTTGGTTGTACCACCGCAAGTGAAGTTCAGAGAGCCTAGTGCTGTGATAGGGTGTTGGGTGACAGTCTTCCAGTGAGCTTCCATTCTCTATGCAGAATCATTGCAGGTCTGTATTAGGGAAGAGTCCAGAAGTAGAGGCACAATATGCGATCTAGCATAGTCGCAGCTTCCAGATTTTTTTACAGTGCCACAGTCGCATGGATCCTTGAACTGGGCTGCCACATGGGGTGTGTTTTATTTTTTAAGTGCCACAGTGCCATTGAGGAGAGTTCTGGCACATGGCATGTGATTATGGTCCATTACTGGGGAAACTTATTTCAGATCGAGAATGGCCCGGGAAGGGGGCATTTGCACCCCCCTGCCACCGGGCCAGTCCACACCTGCTACTAGCCCACTGGTGTGTCTTTAAATATACAAAAAAAATCGAACGGCGCATCCGTAGTGTTGTAGCAAATGAGATCACCCAGATACAGTTTGGGTGACCCCAATCAAATTTCAAAGTCCACCTCCAACCTGGAAAAAATGGGGAAACCGAATATAGTGTAGTATTTAAAACACAAAAATGTTTATTTAAAAGAAAAAAACTCACAAATTAAAAAAGGCACATAACAAAATGTGCATATACACATTGACCGCATTGGCCCCAACGCGGTCAATGTGTATATGCACATTTTGTTATGTGCCTTTTAACTTGTGAGTTTGTTTTCTGCTTTTAAATAAATATTTTTGGGTTCTATTACGATCCTAACGCAAACGTTAACGCTCACTTGCGTGAGCATTAACGTTTGCTGCGGTATTTACCGCATATTACAATCCAAACGCAAACGGGTTAAGAAACTTGTTTGAGTTTGGTACCTTGCGCTTCTCAGTGGGAGGTTACTGTACTTTGCGCTCCTTATACTTAACATGGGGAGCGCAAAGTCCCAGCGCTGATTAACGCCTGGCTCTGGTTAGCGAAAAGTTAACCAGAGACAGAACCTGGTGTTAACGGATTCTGCTTCTGCAGAATCCATTAACACCAGCCTTAAAAATAGAAAAAGTGATTGCATACTTACCCTCTGTCCCGTGGCGAGGACCGCGGCTCCAACCGCCTCCACTGGCCGACGGGAGCAGGGAAAGACTGGGGGAAAATGTCCCCCAGTCTCTCCCTGCGGATCACTACGCCGACCGGCTGGAAATCGCAAGGCGAGATCAGGCTGGTAATGTGACCGCCAGGGGGAACTCAATGGAGTCCTATGGACTCCAGCGAGTGGATGCTCGCGGCTGCGCTCAGCACTGCCGCGAGCATCCAGAGTTTTAATGGGTGATAACAATGCAGGTGTCATTTTTTGCGCCTGCATTGTAATCTTGCGTTAAAAAGCGGGCGCAAGGGAGAAAACTGCGGGCGCAGTCTTTTCTCCCTTGCGCCCACGTTTTAACATCAAGATTTTAATAGAGCCCTTTATGGTTTAAATGCTACACTATATATCATTTCCCCATTTTTTCCAGGTTGGAAGTGGACTTGGAAATTTGATTGGGGTCACCCAAACTGTATCTGGGTGATCTCATGTGCTACAACACTACGGATGCGCCGTTCCGTTTTTTTAAGTACGTTTATGCTGATGAAGCAATCAAGGTAACCCTCGGAATTGGTGGAAGACTTTACTAATTTTTTTTGAGAAAGGATTTTACCAGGAAGGATACATTGATATTTCTCTCGTTTTCAAGTATGTCCTCAAAGTATTGTTTTCTTTTAGGTCTACAACTAATGCCAATTTGTGTTAACGCCTTCGAACAATTTGATTCTATCTCCTAAACTGGAATTGAGAGTGTGCAAGTAATGTGTTTTTAGACAAACTCATCCTAATTACCACGATAATGACAATCACAGAAGCAGAATAGGTCCCTTTTGAGTTTGGTACATAACCTCAGGGATTCTTTTGCTTAAAGATGTTAAACATACACACACATATGCCCAGATTATGTCAAATCACACATTTCACTTTTTCATTACTTTCAATAATTTTTGTTGTTGTAAAGAACAAGAATCCTGTTGATTCAGAGATTCCTTAATCTACTAAACCTTCTTTTTTAATATATTCATAATAAGGAATTATTATAACTAAACAGCCTTAATAATGTTTGTTAAATTTTTGCATTTTGTTCCCAGGCTCCTGTGTAGTACATGGAGAACCTCTTTATCTTACGTTTGATAATCAGCTCCATCACTTAACCAGCCCTTGCACATACACCTTATCTAAAGTTTGTGAAGATGATGGACTCCTGCCGCTTTTTAATGTGGAATCAGCAAATGAGAATGAAGGAGGGAATACCAAGATTTCTTATGTCAAGTCCATCAATGTGGATGTCTATGGATACAGAATCACTGTGAACAATGGCAAAGAAATAAAGGTGAGATTGTTGGCAAAGAAATATATACATTTTAAAGGGACACACCTCCACAATGTCCCACTGCCACTCAATAATTCATTATAATGTCTACTGTCAAATCCCAAGGTTGATAATAAGTAAAGGAAAGCTTTTTTAACCATTGCATGCAAAAAGGAAGGAGAATGGGTAGAGGTTTGAAGGGAGATACAGTTGAATTGGTTAACTGTGGGCTGAGTGTGAACTGAGTTAGGGAAATAGAGTCATCTTTTGACCTCCCCACCAGTGTACAGACCATAGGGTTATTCAATAAGAGCCAAACTTGCCACCGAATTGAACCGAATGGTGAATTTCAATGTTTGGTTCAATTTCGTGGCAATTTGGCTATTCAGAAAGCTGACAATTCGTCAAATATTGGCGAATTGAAAGCAAAATATAGTGCAATTTGCCTCAGATCGCTGCAATTCGGCAACCTTTGGCAGCAGTGAAATTGTCCCATAGAGAAGTAATGGTTAATCTATTCAGAGAATTCCAAACTGCTCCGAAATGTTGGCAAAATGCCCAGATTTTCGATGCTTCCGTTTGACGGGTTTAAACAGACGAATTCCATAGGATTTAATGTAAAAAAAAATACAGTTTTTATTACATTATTATTCAACCGTTTATTCTTTTCATTTGCAGCAAAAAGTCTATTTATTTTTTAGACTTATTTAGGCATTTTTCTGGATTTTTTTAGGCGAGATTTTTTTATTTCCATTTAATTTAAATTGCGTTTTTTTTGTTATTCTGTAACAGACCTTTTTGTTATTATTTATAGGACTTTGTTTATTATTTACATGTATTTTCATGCATTTTTATTGATTTAAACACCTCTTAAAAAATGTGGCTTCTTTTTTTTACCCCCAGTTCGGCGGCTGATCGGCTTTTTTCGGCAGTGTTCAGCAGACTTTTCGGCGGCATTCAGCGGATTGCTGGTGACGGCTGCGTTCGGTTGCATTGAGATTGTTGATCGGTGGCGTTCTGTGGATCCTTTTGCTACAGTTTGGGGACCCTGCGGTGATTGCTGAATTCACCGCAAGGTCAGCGAACTGAACACGCTGAAGTGCGCCGAACAAAATTTCGCCTCTCTGAATAACCCCTCAAAAGTACTGACCTTATGTGACTGGGCAGGAGGTATCCTTTGATCTCCCCAGGTGGCTGGTGACCCACTAGCATCTTCCGAGCCAGGTCCTGTCCTTTGGGACAGTCAAGTATAGCACAGTCCTTGGGTTTTTCACTTTATGGGGCATCACAGGTACAGGTTTTAGGAACTCTAGATAAGCACTGCTTTGCTATGTCTTTTAACCTTTTCAGTACAAAATCATTTCACACCCTTAGTTCAGAGTAATATATTCAATGTTCAGTTTCAGATGTTTTTTCCCCTCTAACATGATATCTTGTTTTCTTCAGTAGACCACCTGTTTTAGATACTAACTTCAATATGGATAAATACTCAAATATGGAAACTGTCAGTATATCTCAGGCAAAATAAATTAAAATGTAAAATCCACAGGAACCCTCTATTAACAGTATAGAGGTCAATGTTATAAATGTATGATTCCACACATAACATTAAAAGGATTCAGAGCCCTTATTTTCTTGAAAAATACTGAGGTTTAGAAGAATAAATCTTAGATTTTTTATTCTTTTGCAACATCTTAAAATGTATGTAGAGTATAGATGTATGGGTAAAGTATCAACCATAAAAACAATGGATAAATTCTAAATGGTTTAATTCAGACTTTCCCAAGTTTTTTACATACACCATATTTAACTCAAGTGTAGCAAAGAACAAGACACTCGCCACATTGTAAAGTGCCGCGGAATCTGTTGGTGTCATATAAATTACTGTAACAGAAAAACATTTCCCCAGTTTGGGCAAAATGACAGGTTATCTATAAAGTTACAAATTGTTGAAACGTTACTTTATTTATTTGCAAAGAAAATTTTTTGTTTTTTTTATTTATCAAAATGATTGTGCTATTGTTTTTCAATAGGTGGATGGACAAATAGTGGTACTGCCAATCAAGCTGTCACCATATGTTAGGATCTCCCTAAGTGGGAGCAATGTGCAAGTGAAAACCGACTTTGGTTTAGAAGTGAAATTTGATGGAAGTCATAAAGTGGTTGTTACTATTCCAGAGAGCTACTCAAATAAAGTGTGTGGACTTTGTGGTAACTTCAATGGAGATAAACATGATGATTTCCTCAATCCAAAGGGTGAAATAGAATCAAATTCTACCAGCTTTGCAAACAGTTGGCAAGTTAATAAAGATACAAGGTAAGAATTTACTGCAGCTGCAAATGTCATAAATCCATTAATTATAATGTTTCAAAGCCTTTGGTATAGTATGCATAGGTTCTATGCTCTTTACATTAATTGACTAACTTTAATATTTTAAACAGTAAAAGATCCATAATGGAAAGTCTGAAATTAATGGTAGTGGTGTGTTATCGAGCTTTTAAAAGTTTATTACCTTGAGAAGATCAATTAATGAATGCTGTGTATGTTTAGATCTTGTGTGGAGGTTGCTTTAAAATGTATGGTTTGCATTTCACAGATGTTCTTCAGGAACAGACCACATTCCAGAACAAACAGATGAAAAAAATGTAATTGCCAACAAAAACTTTTGTGGACTTATTACTGACATTAACGGACCTTTAAGAGACTGCCACACTGTCATAGATCCATCATATTTTTTTGCTACATGTGTATATCACATGTACGAAATGAAGATGGACCTAGCATCTCTGTGTAATGGCCTCAAGTCCTATGCAGAGTTTTGTGAGTCTAAAGGAGTTAATGTACAAACATGGATGCAAGACTCCACCTGTTGACCATTTGAATCAAATCCTTATGCTACTGATACTCAAATTAAATGCATTTCTGCTTCTAAAAGGTGGCATTGTCATATGATATAAGAAATCTGATTTACTTTTGTCTCATAAACAGACTTTATAATAGTTAAGTAAATGTTTGCAAATGAAAAAAAATTAAATGTGCTTTACAATTTTTTTATGATTAATAACAATTATTTTGCTGTGCTGCTTTTTTAATAAAGATGAGAATTGTAATAGTATTTTCAAATTCTATTTAGCGATAATTAGTTAAAATCTAAAAGCTTTTGGGAGTTATGTGAACAATCTAATCATCCTGTTTATGTAATTACATTCTAATTACAATATTAATAATACCGTGCTTAAACAATAAACTGTCAGAATACTGACAAGGTGGGGATTATGAAAATGTTGACTTCCGTTGATGCATTTCTTTATACATGCTTACAGCATTAAAATGTCCACCTGTTAAGTATCCAATAAACAATGCATGTCTTAAATATAAGCATTACTCTTTATTTACCGTGGCACTATATGCAAAAATATGTTTTTATATACTGTATATATAGGGCAATATTACAAAGTTGGTGATGACTTAACCAGAGCTGTTGTAAACTTAACAACTCCATAGGGCACTATTACACTCTTCACGCTAAAACGGGGACACTAGGGAGAAAAACCTGCACCTGCAGGTTTTTCCTTTGCGTCCCTGTTTTAGCGTGATATTACAATGCAGGCGCTAGAAAACCTGCCTGCATCGTAATGCAGCCCTAAGCCCAGCAATGTGCGCGGCAGCGCTAAGCACTGCCAGAAGCATCCCCTCGATGGAGTCCATAGGACTTCATTGAGTTTCTGCTCTGCCGGTCACATGACCTGCCAGATCTCACCTTGCGAGATCCGGCAGGTCGACCTAGTGATCCGCAGAGGGAGACTGGGGACTTTTTTCCCCAGTCTCTCCCTGCTCCTGGTGGACAGAGGAGGCGGTTGGAGCCGCTGTCCTTGCCGCAGGATGGAAGGTGAGTATCTGATTCGTTTGGGGGTATTTTCTGCTGGTGCTGACGGATTCTGCAGCAGTGGAATCCGTTAGCACCAGGTCCAGGCTGTGGTTAACTTTCAGGTTAACCGCAGCCGGATGGTAATTAGCGTTAGTATATTGTAATACTAGCGCTAATTAACTCTTTGCGCTCCCCATGTTAAGTATAGGAAGCGCAAAGTAAAGTAACCTTGTGCTGAAAAGTGCAAGATCCCAATCGCTAACGGGTTTTTAACCCGTTACCGTTTGGATTGTAATATGGTGCTCCCACGCTAGGGCCACCAGGGCTAACATTATCGCTTACATAGGTGAGTGCTACGATAGCGCGAAGAATGTAATAGTGCCCATAGAAGATAATGGCTCTGGTAAGTTTACAACAGCTCTAGTTAAGTTAGCACCAGCTTTGTAATATGGCCCATAATGTTTTGACTGGATAAATTGGTCTTTGGCCACGCTTAGGATCTCTAAAGGAGTTACCCATGGTGCAAAAACATACTCTAACAACAAAATAAATAGCATATTCCTAATGTGTGAGCTAATCACTACTAGTGAGCATAGCGGCCAGGAAAAAAAACGGCCATGGTACCAGAAACTATAGACTGACATCTGTGGGAGTATTGAAGCTGCTCCTTCCACCAGCCTCAAAACTGACAACTTCTTCAGACAAAATATACCAATTAAGAGATAAAATCTCACACAAATCAACTTTTATCATGTTTGTTCTCCTATAAACATTGTCATTTGTATGAATAAATTAACAGGTGGTCTCTATACCCCCAATATCTTCTCACCCCACCACCTGCCCCCTCAGTGGAGAGAGTTTTGATGTAAGGGGTTTCCCTTGTGTAGATGCTGACCTTTACAGTGTTACCATATTTGTGTTTCTACCCCTAACTGATCAGGATATAAAGAGGTCCAAAAGACCCCATCGTCTCCACTAAAGGCATTTTGCCAGCAGTTCCAGCTGGCCCTTCCCACTGACGCCATTGCATCCATGTTCGATTAGGTCAGTGCACTGGGAGTTGTTCCACTTCAAGAAAATCGGCCCACAATGGGACAACCTGGCTATCAGCTGGAGGTGTGCACGGCTGGAAAATTTGTTTTGTTTAGTTTTGTTTCAAATTAATTTCGTTTTCGTTATTTCATTTCATATTTTATTTCATTTCATAATTTTGTTTAGTTTCATTTGGTATATCGGATCGCTAAAAAACCCCTTTGTAAGTTAAGATCGATACGATTGATAATATCAATACAAATTTCAGATCACTAAATAAAACCCCATTAAATCAAATCCTGCTGTTAAAAGGCAAGCTAGGGTTGAATGTTGAGCTGTGCAATAGTCTGTGGTGCTGACAATAGATTCAGCACCACAGGTCAATTTACAGGGACAGGATGCTGTTACCTTCCATGCCAGAGCTGCCCTGTGCCCGGCAGCGTCATCTTCGCTGCTCACTGGCCAGGCGCCGAGTGACGAGTAGTGCCACGGTGGTCACGTGGGAAGCCGGGGGGGCAGGGCACGGTGTGATGACGCGGCCCCTGCGGGTTTAAAACCACTCGGTTTTCCTTCCCTCCTTGCGCTGACATGGTTTTCACCTCCTCAGTGCTAGTTCTAGAAATCATTCTGTATCTGTGTATGACCCTACTTATCTGACTTACTCTCTGGTGATACTGACCCCTGGCAAACAGCTGACATACTCTCTGGTGATACTTACTGACCCCTGGCAAATGGCTGACATACTCTCTGGTTATACTGTATTCTGGTTTTTGGGCTATATACTTATATACCGTCCATTCTAAGGATCTGAGGTTTAGGATATACGTGCTGCGTACAGGGATCGGATTCCTTGATATTAGGGGGAAACGTGACATTACATCAGAGCCATGGATCCCGCAGACCTATCCACTCAATTAGCCAGAATAGCTGCTCGCCAAGAAGAGCAAGACCATTTTATGGACCAGATTTCTCAGGCCTTGCATGCTCTGTTGAATCAGCCAGGTAGAGCAGACTCCATGGTTACTGCACCTGTGTCTGAGTTAGGTGCTCCTGCTGCACCCAGCACTTCTGCTCGACACGTACATATGACCACTCCTATGCGATTTGATGGAACCCCATGGGATTTGTAGGGTTTTCTTGATACAGATTGAAGTTCACTTTGACCTTAACCCATGTACTGTATGTGCCCATCTGATAAGGCTATGGTAGGGTTTCTTATTAATCATTTTGCAGATAAAGCACTAGCATGGGCAACCCCGTTGTGGAAAAATAAGAAACCTATAATCTATAATTACAAAGTGTTTGTGCAAGAGTTGCGTCATACGTTTATTCCTGATTGGAGAGCCACGACTGCTGATAGAACTCTCTTTAGGATCAGGCAGGGTAACAGGAGGGTTTCTGATTACTCTATTGAGTTTAAGACCTTGGCATCTGAAGCAACTTGGACCAATTGTCACTTCTGGGACTCATGGGGGGCCTCAGCACCATCGATCGGCCAGGTGCCGGGCGGTGCGCCGGCATCGGTGCGCCGCGTGGGTGGTCAGGAGGTTGGGTGCGGTGTGATGACGCAAAGCCACCAAGTGTAAAAGCAGACGGCGCGATATTGGATCATTGCCCTGTCGTGGAGTTACTTCTCCCAGTGCTGAGTGATTTGTCTCTTGCGATTCACTGACACAAATTTATATATACTGACTTCTATGGTGATTTCTGACCCGGCTTGTATGAGAACTCCGCTCTGTGTATTGATTTGGCTATCCTTGACTACCCTGCTGTGTATATAGGATTTGGCTTTGTATGAGAACTCCGCTCTGTGTACTGATTCAGCGATCCTTGACTACCCTGATATCTGTAACGATTTGACTTTGTATGAGGACCACGCTCTGTGTACTGACCTGGCGATTCCTTTTGACCCTGACTACTCTATGCAATTTGGCTATACTGTATACATGTATCTGTTTGTATTCTGACTCCTCTTGCCTGTATGTTACTCGGGTTCCTCTTGGTAAACCGGTCCTGTTTCTATATCTCTGCCTGAGAGGTGTATCTGTGAAGGCCTGCTGGTGGTTTACCTCCTGGGGCCTGTTAACCCTTATTTGTGTTTCTGTCCCGATAGATTGCCATAATACCGACCATTCAAGGATCGGAGGGAGAGATAGTGAACTGTCTAAAGGGACCAGCGTTATAGTATCCGGAGAGATTCGTGACATTACAACAGGGCCATTGGATCCTACAGACCTACCTACTCTCGTGTCTCATATGTCAGCTATGAGGGCTAAGCAGGAGGTGCAGAACCAGAGAATGGATCAGATTGCCCAGGCTCTGCATGCCTTGCTTAATCCGCCAAGCAAGGCCCCTTCATCACCTCCACTGTGTATTACTCCTGATCCTGCTGCTGTCATGTGGGCCACCTACTTGGGCCATCGTGGTGGCTTGGAACACAGAGGAATGTAGCCCTTTAGGTAGGTTAGCTGCTGGCTTGATACGAGACAGATATACATTACAGATTCCCGGGCAAGAAAGGAACCAGACCAAGACACAATGGAAAGGAGGGCAAGGAAGAAAACTAAAAGGGATCCCTATGCTGGAGATGATTTCTATCTGAGAAAACATCACAAAAGAATAACAGAGCCAGGGGAGCAAGAGTTAACAAGACAGACAGAAATCCTAGACTGGAGAGGTCCTTGAATGCTGGCCTCTAAGTAACTAAACTCAGACAAACCAAACACATAAAACATGAAACAAAAGAATGGTCAGGACTAGCAGTGATTATCAACAGAATCGGCATACAGGTTACAGGACTCAAACAGAACAGGTGATCGAGAAAGCTGAGGTCATACACAGAAACCAAAATACATGGTACAGGGTACAAGGAGCAGACCAGGGAATAAACCAGAACGATAGCCAGAAGTCATACACAGGAGCAGTTCTCAGACAGTCCAGGACAGCAACAGGATATGCAGAATACAGAATACAGGGGGCAAGAAAGAGAATATCGAAGAACATAAGCCAGGAGTCAAAACCAGAAATACAAGACATGAAGCTATGCAGCAAAGCGGAAATCAGGAACCAGAACAAGAAAACAGGAAAACACAACCACCATGTGAACTCGGAACAGGTCAAAGAAGCACTGTGCTGCTGGGAGTTATATAGGGAGTGGGTCTGTGTGATTGGACCATGTGACCTCAGACCAGGAGATCACAGCAGAACCCGGAGCAGTCCCAGACAGCACAGCCAATCACAAAATAGGGGAAAAACAGACATGAATGCCTCTCACCACCAGGGAGCACAGCCAAAACAAAGGAAAACGTGACAGCTCCCCAGGACAAGTATCTTGTAAGCCTAAAAACGCCTGTCTATTATGATTTAACTCCTAATACATGTAGGGGTTTTTGTTTCAAGTCGATATCAGGTTTGAATTAAATCCAGGAATGAGTCAGAGAGGGGCAAGATTGGTTATGTGATCAATCATTTATCGGATAAGGCCTTGCTCTGGGCAACTCCTCTCTGGGAGTTGAACAAGCCTATCATATATGATTATATGGGGTTTATTCGGGAGTTAAGACGTATGTTTGATCCTATCAGACGTGCTACTAAAGCAAGGAGGTCTCTGTTTCGTATTAAGCAGGGAAATCGAAGAGTCTCTGACTACGCCATTGAATTTAGAACCACTGCAGCGGAGGTACAATGGACTAATGAAGCTCTGTCTCTAGCCTTTACTGAGGGGTTATGTGACAATTTAATGTATGAACTTGTTCCCATGTCTTTGCCTGAGGATTTAGACAAACTCATAGACTTCTGTATTGCTCTGGATGATCAGATTCGTGACAGGAGGCCTTCTCAGGAAAGGTCTCGCCGACTCCTTCCTGCAATACCCTCTATATCTCCTGTAGTGACTACATGTTCCCCAATGAAGGCTGAACATCCAGTCCCCGAACCCATGCAAGTACAGTAGGCTGGACTGGTATCTCCAGAGAGGATAGACAATACCGGTTAAGAGAGGGGTTATGTTTATGTTGAGCCAGTAGGGGGCATTGCCCTAGGTGCCCAGTACCAACTCTGTGTTGGAAAACTATTGTGTCTAGAATCTCTGTAGATTCTAGAGAGACAGGTCCTAGGCATGTCCTAGGCAAGATGTCTCTCGTGTCTAAGAATAAAGAAAAGAGCCAGATTATTGTCCCAGTGTCAGTGCCTTGGGAGAACATCACGCTAGACACTGAGGGCCCTATTACATTCTTCACGCAATTTTAAACGCGTGTGCAAAAATGCATTAACGCGATTACAATCCCAGCGCAAAAAATGCGCGTTAACATCTAACGCGGGTGAACTTGCACTAATCCTGCACGAGCGAAATGTACTGCACGCGTCCTATACTTAACATTGTGTGCGCAAATGCGTTTGTAATACCATCCTCGTACCAGTGCACAATCTATGCGCAAAATTTAACGAACAATGTTTGTGCTCATAATTTTAACGTCTTTGAAAAGCTGGTGTTAAAGGCAAATCTGACGGACCTGGCTGAACCCAAATACACCAGCCCGTAAAAAAATACGCAGCACCGTATAGTTACACATTCTACGCATACCCAAACAATAAATTGAGAAGTTGTGCGTGTGTCAGGGTGGCACCAGGCATGGGCCTTGGTGGGACCCAAGTTCAGGTGGTTTGAGCCTTTTGAGTAGGGAAGAGCTGTTCGGTTTGGAGTTTGCATCGAACATAGTCTGTTCGCATGTTCACGAACTACGAACATTTCCGCCTGTTCGCCACAATGGACCACAATGCACTTTTCACCTGGCCTAAAGCTTGTAAGTGGCTACAGCCTTGCACCTGACCACAGGTCAGGTGCAAGACAGGTTCAAGACTATGGGCAAATTTTGCCCAATCATGGGCTCACAGAGCTAAGTCCCGCCGCACACTATATAAGGCTTCACACAGCGCTTCAGCACGCGTTTGAGAGGAGATCGTTGTTGTGTTAGTGTGTGTTCTTACTGCCAGTCTGCTACCAGCCTCTGGGGGGGTTCTCATTTCTACCAAATATCTGGGAATTGTTGTAATCTTTGTGTTCTCACTCCCAGCAACTATTTTGGGGGCTCAGTAATTTCTACAAAATATTTGTGAATTGAGGTAATCTGAGGTAATCTGCCTGTAACGGTAGCGCTGACGGCGCTACCCTGGAGTAGCATTTATTTGGACTCTTTTGGACAGATTCTTGAACACAGACAGCAGAAAAGGCTGTAGTACCTTGATTCCCACACCAGGGAGGTATTACAAGAAACCTAATTAACACCTCAGCTCCAAATGGCTTCATGGTCATGAGGTCGCTGGGTGGAAACACATTAACTATCTGTGTACAGATACATAGACATGACGCGATACATGAATTATAAACATGATGCAAGACTACTTATGAGACATACAGAGTGGAAACACTTATGTTCATTAGCCTGCAGGGAAGGCCTTCAATCTAAGATTGGATTCTGTAAGAATCCAGATATACAGAGGGGGAACACACAATTCAATAGCCTGCAGGCAGGCCTACTATCTGCGATAGACACAACAGGAAACAAGACAGTAGATGAATACTACAACAGACAGGACAGGACAGGACTTTGGATGCCTTGCGATAACGCCTAGAAACCAGACAGACTAACAGACTTGAAAACATGAACCAGAAAAACCAGACGACAAAACCATGAACGTGAATCTGACACACACTCAGGCAAAAGTACAATAGGGATAATGCGAGAGAATGGTCAAATAGGGATAACCAGGTCAAAATGTAGCAGGTCCTCAGCCAGAAACAGGTCAATAACAGATCAGGAACAAAACTCCACTCCAATATACTCCCATGACAGTTCAAGGAGCACCTTCTCTCAGCCTCTTTTAAAGGCTGATGGCTCCTTGAATTTATGTTTAGCTCCGCCCTCTCAGATGCCATTTTGCCAGCCCTTACTACTGGCAACAGGCTAGCCAGCGATGCCACCTGGCACCCTGACCCCCCAGGAGGCGCTGTGGGGCCAAGGATGTAACACTGCCACGCAGAATTTTGTGGGCTCAGTAATTTCTACAAAATATTTGTGAATTGAGGTAATCAGAGGTAATCCGTGTCTTGTCACTGCCAGCCAGAATTTTGGGGGCTCAGTAATTTCTAAAAAATATTTGTCAATTGAGGTAATCGGCCATGCAGAATTTTGGGGGTCAGTAATGTCTACAAAATATTTGTGAATTGAGGTAATCTGAGGTAATCTGCCACGCAGAATTTTGGGGGCTCAGTAATTTCTACAAAATATTTGTGAATTGAGGTAATCTGTGTCTTGTCACTGCCAGCCAGAATTTTGGGGCTCAGTAATCTGAGGTAATCTGCCACGCAGAATTTTGGGGGCTCAGTAATTTCTACAAAATGTTTGTGAATTGAGGTAATCTGAGGTAATCTGCCTCGCAGAATTTTGGGGGCTGAGTAATTTCTACAAAATATTTGTGAATTGAGGTGATCTGTGTCTTGTCACTGCCAGTGCCACGCAGTATTTTGGGGGTCAGTAATTTCTACAAAATATTGTGAATTTAGGTAATTTGAGGTAATCTGTGTCTTGTCACTGCCAGACAGAATTTTGGGGGCTCAGTAATCTGAGGTATTCGGCCATGCAGAATTTTGGGAGTTCAGTAATTTCTACAAAATATTTGTGAATTGAGGTGATCTGTGTCTTGTCACTGCCAGTGCCACGCAGTATTTTGGGGGTCAGTAATTTATACAAAATATTTGTGAATTGAGGTGATCTGAGGTAATCTGCAACGCAGAATTTTGGGGGCTCAGTAATTTCTACAAAATATTTGTGAATTGAGGTAATCTAAAGTAATCTGCCACGCAGAATTTTGGGGGCTCAGTAATTTCTACAAAATATTTGTGAATTGAGGTAATCTGAGGTAATCTGCCATGCAGAATTTTGGGGGCTCAGTAATTTCTACAAAATATTTGTGAATTGAGGTAATCTGAGGTAATCTGCCATGCAGAATTTTGGGGGCTCAGTAATTTCTACAAAATATTTGTGAATTGAGGTAATCTGAGGTAATCTGTGTCTTGTCACTGCCAGCCAGAATTTTGGGGGCTCAGTAATTTCTACAAAATATTTGTGAATTGAGGTAATCTGAGGTAATCTGCCATGCATATTTTTGGGGGTCAGTAATTTCTACAAAATATTTGTGAATTGAGGTAATCTGAGGTAATCTGCCATGCAGAATTTTGGGGGCTTCGTAATTTCTACAAAATATTTGTGAATTGAGATAATCCGAGGTAATCTGTGTCTTGTCACTGCCAGACAGAATTTTGGGGGCTCAGTAATTTCTACAAAATATTTGTGAATTGAGGTAATCTAAAGTAATCTGCCACGCAGAATTTTGGGGGCTCAGTAATTTCTACAAAATATTTGTGAATTGAGGTAATCTGAGGTAATCTGCCATGCAGAATTTTGGGGGCTCAGTAATTTCTACAAAATATTTGTGAATTGAGGTAATCTGTGTCTTGTCACTGCCAGCCAGAATTTTGGGGGCTCAGTAATTTCTACAAAATATTTGTGAATTGAGGTAATCTGAGGTAATCTGCCATGCAGATTTTTGGGGGTCAGTAATTTCTACAAAATATTTGTGAATTGAGGTAATCCAAGGTAATCTGCCATGCAGAATTTTGGGGGCTCCGTAATTTCTACAAAATATTTGTGAATTGAGGTAATATGAGGTAATCTGCCACGCAGAATTTTGGGGGCTCAGTAATTTCTACAAAATATTTGTGAATTGAGGTAATCTGAGGTAAACTTCCATGCAGAATTTTGGGGGTCATTAATTTCTACAAAATATTTGTGAATTGAGGTAATCCGAGGTAATCTGTGTCTTGTCACTGCCTTGCAGAATTTTGTGGGCTCAGTAATTTCTACAAAATATTTGTGAATTGAGGTAATCTGAGGTAATCTGTGTCTTGTCACTGCCAGCCAGAATTTTGGGGGCTCAGTAATTTCTACAAAATATTTGTGAATTGAGGTAATCTGAGGTAATCTTCCATGCAGAATTTTGGGGGCTCAGTAATCTCTACAAAATATTTGTGAATTGAGGTAATCTGAGGTAATCTGTGTCTTGTCACTGCCAGCCAGAATTTTGTGGGCTCAGTAATTTCTACAAAATATTTGTGAATTGAGGTAATCTGAGGTAATCTGTGTCTTGTCACTGCCAGCCAGAATTTTGGGGGCTCAGTAATTTCTACAAAATATTTGTGAATTGAGGTAATCTGAGGTAATCTTCCATGCAGAATTTTGGGGGCTCAGTAATTTCTACAAAATTTTTGTGAATTGAGGTAATCTGAGGTAATCTGTGTCTTGTCACTGCCAGCCAGAATTTTGGGGGCTCAGTAATTTCTACAAAATATTTGTGAATTGAGGTAATCTGAGGTAATCTGCCACGCCGAATTTTGGGGGCTCAGTAATTTCTACAAAATATTTGTGGATTGAGGTAATTTGAGGTAATCTGCCACGCAGAATTTTGGGGGCTCAGCAATTTCTACAAAATATTTGTGAATTGAGGTGATCTGTGTCTTGTCACTGCCAGTGCCCCGCAGTATTTTGGGGGTCAGTAATTTCTACAAAATATTTGTGAAATGAGGTAATCTGAGGTAATCTGCCACGCAGAATTTTGGGGGCTCAGTAATTTCTACAAAATATTTGTGGATTGAGGTAATTTGAGGTAATCTGCCACGCAGAATTTTGGGGGCTCAGCAATTTCTACAAAATATTTGTGAATTGAGGTGATCTGTGTCTTGTCACTGCCAGTGCCCCGCAGTATTTTGGGGGTCAGTAATTTCTACAAAAATTTGTGAATTGAGGTAATCTGAGGTAATCTGCCACGCAGAATTTTGGGGGCTCAATAATTTCTACAAAATATTTGTGAATTGAGGTAATCTGAGGTAATCTGTGTCTTGTCACTGCCAGCCAGAATTTTGGGGGCTCAGTAATTTCTACAAAATATTTGTGAATTGAGGTAATCTGAGGTAATCTGCCCTGTAGAATTTTGGGGGTCAGTAATTTCTACAAAATATTTGTGAATTGAGGTAATCCGAGGCCTCCCTCTGTCCCGCCTCTCCCCCCTACAATCCATCCTGAATGCCTCCGCCAGGCTAATTCACCTCACCCGCCGCACTGTCTCTGCTGCTCCCCTCTGCGAGTCCCTTCACTGGCTCCCCATCCACTGCAGAATTAAATTCAAAATCCTTATCCTTACCTACAAAACCCTCACTAACTCAGTGCCCCACTACCTGTCCTCACTAATCACCAAATACACCCCAGCACGCTCCCTAAAGTCAAACAGTGACCTGCGCCTAGCTTCTCCCCGCATCACCTCTTCCCATGATAGACTGCAGGATTTCTCACGCGCAGCCCCCACTCTCTGGAACGCTCTCCCTCGTACTGTCAGACTTTCCCCTAACTTCTCTTCCTTCAAACGCTCCCTTAAAACATTCCTATTTAGGGAAGCCTACCACCCAACTCACTGACACAACCATCAATCACTCTCACCTTACAGTCCTCTCCTCCTGTTTCCAACCCCAACCCTCCTAGATTGTGAGTTCCTACGGGAATAGGGCCCTCATCTCCTCCTGTACTGTTTGTCAAATGTTGTTCAATGTATTGTAACCCTGTCTATTCTGTGCTTATTGTACAGCGCTGCGGAATATGCTGGCGCTTTATAAATAAAGAATAATAATAATAATAATAATCCAAGGTAATCTGCCATGCAGAATTTTGGGGGCTCAGTAATTTCTACAAAATATTTGTGAATTGAGGTAATCTGCCACGCAGAATTTTGGGGGTCAGTAATTTCTACAAAATATTTGTGAATTGAGGTAATCCGAGGTAATCTGCCACGCAGAATTTTGGGGGCTCAGTAATTTCTACAAAATATTTGTGAATTGAGGTAATCTGAGGTAATCTGCCACGCAGAATTTTGGGGGCTCCGTAATTTCTACAAAATATTTGTGAATTGAGGTAATCTGTGTCTTGTCACTGCCAGCCAGAATTTTGGGGGCTCAATAATTTTTACAAAATATTTGTGAATTGAGGTGATCTGTGTCTTGTCACTGCCAGTGCCACGCAGTATTTTGGGGGGTCAGTAATTTCTAAAAATATTTGTGAATTGAGGTGATCTGTGTCTTGTCACGCCACGCAGTATTTTGGAGGTCAGTAATTTCTCCAAAATATTTGAGAATCGTATAATCCGTGTGTTCTCACTGGCTGCCAATCATCAGGGGGTCTCACTGATTTATAGGAGGTTTCTGAGATTTGTAATCTGTGTCTTCTCACTGCCAGCTATCAGGGGGTCCCACATACTTCTAGCAGATTTCTGCGAATTGTAATTTGTGTCTTGTCAATGCCACCCATCAGGGGGTCTCACAGATTTATAGGAGGTTTCTGGGAATTGTAATCTGTGTCTTGTCACTGGCTGCCAGCTATCAGGGTGTCTCACTGAGTTATACCAGAGTTCTGGAAATCTTTAATCTTTATACCAGAGTTTAATCAGAGTTCTGTATATATTTAATCTATATATCACTCACCATGTCAGAAAGACCAAAAAGGACAGGCAGACGCTCCCAGACACAGATAAGAGGTCAAGCAGCCTCTGTGTCGGGAGGCTGTGCCTCTGGTCGTGGAGGAAGTGGTGCATCCTCTGCAGGGGCACGCTTGTCCTTTCTAACTGGTGCGGGTCGTCTTAAGCAGCAGCAACATACAGAGGATTTGGTGGATTGGCTAACCAGGCCATCCTCATCCTCCGAGTCTTTGACTACAATGACAGTGACATGCTGCTTGAGGATGCGCAGCAGGTACAGTGCTCTGATTCAATCTCTGAGGTTGAGGAAGGGAGTATAATCAACCTAGAGGAGGGGGGCGCCAGTGATGACACACAAATAACTGGCACTCATAACTGGCACAATAACTGGCACTCATATTGCCCCAGCAGCTGCAGCATACTGCCAAGTTGGGTCCAGTGATGAGGAGATAGGGGGTGATGACAATGATGATGAGGTCACTGACTCCACCTGGTTGCCTGATAGAACAGAGGAGTCAAGTGAGGAGGAGGAGGAGGCACAACAAGCAAGAGGCACAACGTCCTCTATGACCAACCGTAGCCAGTCCAAGGCATCAGATGTCAGAGCTCCTCAGGTGCAGAGTGCTGTTGTCTCAAAGCACACATCCAGGAACTCTGCTGTCTGGGAGTTCTTTAAGAAATGTGCAGCAGACCCCACCATTGCCATTTGTAATCTGTCAGATGAGGCTCAAGCGTGGGAAAGACACCGGACGCTTGGGTACCACATGCTTGAGGCGACATATGACCACCTGCCACACATCCCGTTGGCGCAAATATTTGCGTAGGTCCTCCTCCTCCTCCTCCTCCTCATCTGTCTCTACCCCCACTGTATGTCCTGCCATGTCATTGCCTACAACCTCCACTGTCAGAGATGATGCTACAGTTATGGATGTACCAGGTCATTCCTCACAATGTGACAGCAACCCATCAGCTGAAGATTTACGCAGTCAGATTACGTTGCCCGAGCTGCTGCAGCGTAAGAAAAAATATAGTCCCAACCATCCCCAAGCACAGCGTCTAAATGCCAGCTTAGCAAAATTACTTGCATTGCAGCTGCTGCCTTTTCAGCTGGTGGACTCTGCTCCCTTCTGTGAATTTGCTGAATGTGCTGTACCACAGTGGCATGTTCCAAAACGCCATTACTTTTCACGGAAGGCCATTCCAGCACTATACCAGCACGTGGAAGACAATGTTATTGAGTTATTGGGAAAGGCAGTCAGCAGCAAGGTGCATGTGACTTTAGACACGTGGTCCAGCAAGCATGGACTAGGGATGTGCGTTTCGGGTTTCGGAATTTCGGAATTTTCACGAAATTTCCCAATTCGTGTTTTCGGATGCGGCCGATTTTCCGAAAATTTTTAGATCTGAAAACTGTAGATCCGAAACGTTTTCCGAGCCGAAACGAAATATTTTCGGAATTTTCGAATGGACTTGAAATGTGTCAAATCAAAATTTATTGCTTTGAAACGAGGAGAACAGACGTTCCGAAAAAACAAAAATTTCCGAAATCACGAAAAGTCAATACAAAAAACGAGCAAAGTGACACGAAAATACAAAAAATGGTCGATATTCCGAAGACATGTACAATTCCGAAAAACGAAAACTTCCGAAATCACGAAAAGTCGATACAAAAAACGAGCTAAGTGACACGAAATTACGAAAAATGGTCGATATTCCGAAAAAAAATGTACACGAAAAACGAGTCGAGCCGAACCGAATCGAAACAGAAATCGGTCGAAACGAGCTGAATCGAAAAGTTTAAACATCCTAAAAATCGAATCGAACCGAAAAAAAAAATCGGTGCACAAGCCTATCATGGACAGGGTCGTTCCATTTCCTTCACAGCACACTGGGTAACCCTGATTGCAGCTTGGAGGGATCCAAGACGGGGCTCTGTGCTGGAGCTTGTTCATCCACCACACCTCCAGAAAGCTGCTTGTATGAGGTCTGTCTGCTCCACCACCACCTCTCCCTCTTCCTCCTCCTTCTGTGTCTCTGGCAAAGTGGCAGTTAAACTGACACCTCACATGGTCTACACAATGGCTCAAGCAAAAAGATGCCATACTGTGCTTGAGCTGGTTTGTTTAGGGGACAGGAGCCACACCGGGCCAGAAATTCTGTCAGCTCTGGAGGGGCTGGTGCAGAGATGGTTAACACCACGCCAGCTTCAGCTGGGAATGGTCGTCTGTGATAATGGCAGCAACTTTCTTTCTGCCCTACACAAGGGTAAATTGACGCATGTACCATGCCTAGCACATGTCCTAAATATAGTGGTACAGCATTTCCTAACCAAGTACCCAGGGCTGGCAGAGCTTCTCAGCCAGGCCAGAAAAGTCTGCAGCCAAAAGTCTGCAGTCAAGCAGCAGAGGGCCATCAATGAGTACCTGTGTGATTATGGCACAAGGACAGGTTCAGGTCAACTTAGTTTCCCCCCCCCCTGCAGTGGCTGATGATCAAGGATGCATGCACTGTACTGTCACCATTTGAGGAGGCAACGAGGATGGTGAGCAGGGACAGTGCATGTATCAGTGACACAATTCCTTTAGTGTTCCTGCTGGAGCACACTCTGCGGGGAATTATAGATGTGACACTAGAGGCAGAGCAGCGTGAGGAAGAGGAGGCCTTCCCTAGCTCTGAAGGCCCCAGTCTTTCCGCAGACAGCATTCCAGCGGGTCCTCCTCAGATCAGACAGGATGATGATGATGATGATGATTTAAGTAGGGGGGCATTGAAGGTGGGGATTCCTCAAGGGAGGGTTTTGTGTGCCCAGAAACACAAGGACTAGTACGTGGGTGGGAGGAGGAAGTGCACGATACAGTCATCCTCATTGACCAGAAAGACTCGGAAGCTAATGCCACCTCCAAACTACGCTGCATGGGCTCGCTTATTATGTAAAGCCTGCTAAAGGACCCCAGGATTCGTGATATCAAGGAGAGGGATCATTACTGGTTGGCAACCCTTCTTGATCCACGATACAAGGGTAAAGTTGCAGAGCTCATCCTGCCCACACAGAGGGAGCACAGGATGAAAAAACTTGAGGACGCTCTAAAGCAGTGGTCCCCAACCCAGGCCTCAGGGCCCACTAACAGGCCAGGTTTGCCAGATATCTGAAGCACAGCACAGGTGATACAATTTGCTGCTCAGTGATTGCAGGATTCAGTCTGCATTTCCCCAAGGTGATCTGCAAAATCTGGCCTGTTAGTGGGCCCTGAGGGCCTGGGTTGGGGACCACTGCTCTAAAGCGACACTTGTGTAACACCTTTCCAGGCACTGGTAGGTTACCAAGTGATGACACAGGTGCTTCTGAGACTGCGATGATCAGGAGGAATAGTGGTGAAGGCCGGGGCCACTTGATTGATGCCTTTTTAAATTTTTTTAGTCCACGACGCCCAGGAACGTCAAATGTAGCACCCATTGCCAGCGTCTTCACCATATGGTGCAGGACTACCTAGGGGCAAGGGCAGACCTGGATACCTTTACAGCAGATGATCCACTAGCTTACTGGGTGTTGAGATTGGATCACTGGCCAGAATTTAGCCAATATGCTATGCAGCTACTAGGTTGCCCTTCATCTAGCGTGCTTTCTGAAAGGACGTTCAGTGCCGCTGGAGGTTTTATCACAGACAAAAGAGTGCGTCTGTCCACCGACTCTGTAGACCGGCTGACATTTATAAAAATGAATCAGTCCTGGATCAGCAGTTACCAATCCCCTGATGCTGACGGAACGGAATAGATTGGGGATGTCTTCTGCATTCACAAAACCTCCAGCACTGCACTCTTCCATAATACCACAAAAGGGTTATGATGTGAATGCACTTTCTGCCATGAAAGGCACAATATTTGGCTGCACTGACGCCTGTGCCAGATTTATATCATTTTAATTTTTTGAACCGCAGGGTCCAACCCTGCACTCTTCCACAATACCACAAAAGGGTTACGGTGTGAAGGCACTTGCTGCCATGAAAGGCACAATATCTGGGTGCACTTACGCCTTGACCAGAATCATATCTTTTTAATATAGGACCACATGGTCCACCCCTGCATTCTTCCACAATACTACAGAGGGGTTACTGTATGATGATACTGCTAATACCTGCTAATATCTCAATGTAATAGAGCAGCAGGAAATACTAGCAGAATGCTTGGTTGTGTAGAGAGAGGTTTTAGCAGTAGGAAAAGGGAAGTGCTCATGCCACTGTACAGAGCACCAGTGAGACCTCACTTGGAGTACTGTGTGCAGTAATGGAGACCGTATCTCCAGAAGGATATAGACATCTTAGAGAGAGTTCAGAGAAGGGCTACTAAAATGGTGTACGGTTTGAAGGAGAAAAGTTACCAGGAAAGGCTTAATGATCTTAACATGTACAGCTTGGAAAAAAGACGAGACAGAGGAGATATGATAGAAACATTTAAATACGTAAAGGGAATCCACAAGGTAGAGGAAGGGAGTATATTTAAAAGGAAACAAAGTAGCAAAACAAGAGGACATAGACATAGTCTTAGATTAGAGGGGCAAAGGTTTAAAAGTAACATCAGGAAGCATTATTTTATTGAGAGGGTGGTGGATACATGGAGCAGCCTTCCAGTTGAAGTGGTAGAGGCCAAAACAGTGATTGAATTTAAGCAGGCATGGGATAGGCATAAGGCTATCCTAAACAAAAGATAAATCCAGGTAAAATATCCATGTAATTGGGCAGACTAGATGGGCCAAAAGGTTCTTATCTGCCAATATTTTCTATGTTTCTATGTTTCTATGGACCAGTCACTAGACATGTGCACAGCACAAAATTTCGTTTTGAACTAATGCATTAGTACTAAAATGCAATTTATTTAGTTGCTAAAGAAATTCGTTTTCAGTTCTTTAGTATGAAAACTAATTTCATTCATCCGAAAACCAGTGGATACAATTACTATTGTAGTGGCTCCTCAGAGGGCTGAGATCGCTGCTTGTTACAGTATCTCTCACTCTCAGCACAATGTGGGCCATATTATATAGCTGGTGCTAACATAACCAGAGCTGTTGTAAACTTCCCAGAGCTATTGTAACTGAAAACCTCCATAGGCTATAACAGCTCTGGTTAAGTTAGCACCAACATTGCAATACTGCCCTGTGTCAGGCAAAGCTGTTACAGTAACTGACTGCTGCTCATCACAGCGCTCAGAGTTTCAGTAAAACTAGTAAATAATATTTTTATATATAAGACGTTAGAACAATATTATTTTCTTGTTTTACTGAAACTCTGAGCGCTGTGATGAGCAGCAGTCAGTTACTGTAACAGCTGAGCCTGATACATTGTACTGAGAGATAATGTAACAAGCAGCCGATCTCCGCGCTCACAGCCACTGGATTTAAAGGGCTAAAAAAAAAAAAGGCTCCTCTCTGTATGTTTAGAACATCCTCCTGCATTAATTAATACTCCTCTCTGTATAATGTATACAACATCCACCTGCATTAATTAATACCCCTCTCTGTATAATATATAGAACATCCTCCTGAATTAATGTCCCTCTCTGTATAGAACATCTTCCTGCATTGGCATGTGGAGGGTGCAGAACTTCGGATGTTGCGCTCTTCATTGCTGGTCTCCTTCACTCATCAATATAATATCACAAAGAGGACTGAAACTAAAATGTAGTGCATTTTATTTTAGTTTCTTTCGTTTTTTGTACTGAGCAGTTTCGTTTCTCTTGAGTCATACTAAAACTAAATTATCCCAAAATTCGGACTAAATCGCTTTAGTACTAAAACGAATGCACATGTCTACCAGTCACTGAGGTTAAGAAAAAGCGAAGCCGTGTGGTATAGTTCTATGTGAGGCAAACCTAGACCCCTCTATTTCGGTTTCGTGTCATGTCTGAGTATGATATTCGAGGTCAGGTGGTATGCCAAATAAATTCAAGGGAGCGGGTTCGAAGCAGGGCGAAGAACTGGGAGGGCACTCCAATCGGTACTGTCTGGAATATGTATAAAAGTCTGGGAAGAATATTAATTTTCAAAATATTTATTAGCCAAGCCAAGAAACAAGGGCAAGTTTCCAACTTCGCAGATCTTGTGATATTTTCCGTAACAACGGTTCGTAATTATTAACGTAAAGTTGGGTTAAATTACTAGGGAGTGAGACTCCCAGGTAGCGTATCGAGCCACAAGCCTGTTTAAAGGGATAGGATTTTTCTCTGGCCTTCTTCTGGTGTTCAGTAACTCCCACCCCCAGAACCTCACATTTAGAGAGGTTGATCTTAAAGTTAGACAGTCTCCCGTATGTTTCCAGTTCTGTCATAAGGTGCTCTAGAGAGATTAAGGGTTTAATTAGGGATAGAATGATGTCGTTGGCAAATGCGGCTACTTTGTAATGGTGTAGGGGTAAAGAATGGCCATGTATGGAGTGGTGGTCCATAATTCGCTGCAGGAGTGACTCTAATGTGAGGATGAATAATAAGGGGGACAACGGGCAACCTTGTCGAATACCATTCCTTATATCTATGTCAGGGGAGTAGGTGCCATTAACCCTTATGGATATCCTTGGTGAACTATAAAGATTCCTTGTCCAGGTCAACCATTTTGGTCCGAAACACAGGAAAGATAGTGTTTCCAGGAGAAAAGACCAATCTACTCTATCAAAGGCCTTTTCGGCATCTATGGATAGGAAAACCGTTGGTGTGTGGGAGGATAGTGCAAGGTGTATAAGATTAATAGCCCACCACGTATCTTTCTTCCTTTGACCAACCACGTTCACAGTCATGCTATGTCTAATTCTATACGTCAACACTGGAAACTTCTCCAGGACGACGTGACCTTACCAAAGAAATTTAAACAGACACCTATGATCAGCTACAAAAGATCCAATAATCTATGAGATTTATTGGTCAAAACAGATCTCATTATGTTTTATTCCACCAATGTCCGTCCACTTCGATCTGGTTGTTTCCGTTGTCCCAATTGCGTGACAAGTAGCCACATGACTTCTGACCCCAACATTTCCACATCCCACCTCCGGGAACGCATGAAAATTCTTCATTATATCACATGTACTACAGATCACGTTATATATTTGATCACCTGTCCATGCGGACTTCCTTATGTTGGTAAAACCGACAGGACTCTTAGAGATCGCATAAGATGACATTGGTCGAACATCACCACTGCATTCAGGGACAATTTCTCGGACAAACCTGTAGCGAAACACTTTTTACAATTTCACCATCAATTACCTTCTCTCAGGTTCATTGCCATCGACCATGTTCCTCCACTCAGAAAAGAAATACTTTTGCCTCAAGGACAATGGAGTCAAACCAGCACATTTAACCCTTTCGCTGCTGAGGCGTTTAACGCCTCTGTGCTGAGGTCCTATTTACCGGTTTTGCTCATCATGTTTAAACGTGTTTTGAAGGCTTATTTTAGTATATGACCCAGACATATTATATATTGTTCTTTCCGTCAGACTCGGTAGATTCATAATATGTCATTATTATATGTATACGTTATGTCATGTCTGTATATTATAACAAAAAATGCAATAAAATATGTATTTTCAATAATTTACAACGTGTAAAGTGGTTTTTTTCACATTTTAACATGCGAGCAATTGCGGTTATATTTTGTATGGGGTGCGCTTGTTAAAAAAATTAGAGATGGGGTCTCGTTACATTTTTTTTTGGGGAAAATTACACGATTTTTAACAAACGCACCGCATACAAAAATCGTTAGTGCAGCATCATTGTTCACATTATAATTGAAATGGGAACAATATTGCTGCATTAACGAACCAAAAAAAAGAAAAAAAATGTTTATTTTTTTTTTATAATTTTTTTTAAATATATTTTTATTTTTATTTTTATTTTTATTTTTTTTAAAAAACCTTTTTCACTTTCGTGTTTGGTATCGTTGGAACGGCATGCTCTGGCCGATCCAACCATACCAAACTTTAACCCCTAGCTGCCACGGATCGGGAGATAGGGAGTTCATTGGAACTCCCTTTCTCCACCGTTGGTGGCAGTTAGGGGTTAACTCTAGGACTGGCGTCATCATGCTATGCACGATGACGCCAGTCCTCAGGGGGAGTTCCCGGAGGCCTGGCCGACATCCAAGATGTCGGCCAGCTCCGGGAAAGGATCACGAACCGGCGCTTTTCAGCGCCGATTCGCGATCCAGCTCCCCAGGGGTTAATGCCAGGCACCATTTGGAAGGGCAGGCTGTGCCCTTCCAAATGGTGCCTGGGTTAACCCCCGCAACACCGCCGATCAGGAGGGAGAGAGGTCCGAAGGACCTCCCCCCTCCCTTTCAGGCGCCTCCTCCGCACATGCGGGGGGGCGCCTGAATTAGGTGTCATCGCGCTGTCGCGATGACACCTAATTTCACCGGCGGCGGTTCCGGATGCTGGGCTGACATCGAGGATGTCAGCCCGCACCGGGGGGGCCAGCGATCGGCGGAACCCGGCCGAACGCTGACCCCAAAGGGAGGACGCGCTCAGCGCATCCTCCGCACACCAGCAGCCAGATACCTATCTTTATTCAACACAGTTTATTGACCCTTTTTTGTATGTATTTAACTACTTTGATATAACATGTTTTTCAAATGAACGTTCGTATTTAGGGCTGTACCTTCTGGACATGAGATATTGACCAATTCAATGGTTTAATTGTCCATGGTATAGGTTGGTGATATTTAATCATTAGCTCATTGGTGCTTGGTGTATCCCTTTTAGGACTGAGACCAAGTTTATTATAGAAGTTAGTTAATTATACTGCAGTACATTAGCTCATCCAGTTGTCTACTCTACACCCTCTATCTACTGTTAAGTGATATTCTAACCATACACTAATGTCTTAAGGAGACCAGCTATCCTGCTAACTAATCAACCAATTATGAAAGAAAGAAACAGTGAAGCGCCTTCAGGAAGAAGGATTAAACGTACACGCTACACATTGAATGTGGGGGTTCTCCTAAAAACCTGGAAACATATATTGTGGATAGTCAATGGAGCGCCAGCGAACTGGATGTACGGTCAATCATTACACATGTCCAATAAACGTCTTCTAATCCGTTCAGAAGAAACTCCTATTCCAGATAAGAAGAAATTTCTGCAAAGAAGAGGAGGCAAGATAGCGCAGTATGTCGATTCACCATAAAAGGAAAGCAAAGCGGTTGTAGTCCTACTCACATTCTGTTGAGCCCAACCTTGGCTCTAGGATGGATAACGATTATGGGTCTTCAAAGGATATTCAGGTGCCCATATACCCGCAACAAGGTTCTTCAATCGCTTTCCCCTGCAGTGGATCAAAAAATACCAACGCACTACCTAGTGCAATATCGTTTAAATGTAATGGTAAAGTTGGTACTTATATATGGTTACACTCACATGTTAATGAGCCGCATTGGCTCCAAGATGTCGCATGAGAATATTAAGGTAATTCCAAAAACCTTCTCTAAATCACGTTACAGGAAGCAGCAGTGGTTAAAATAAAAACAAATTTATTAATACATAAATTATATTACCAGAACGCGTTTCGCTCCTCAGAGCTTCTTCAGCTGGTATCACTGGTCTTATGTCTGCTGCTTCCTTATATACTATTAGACTGTCCCATTTAATCATTCACAGTTCACATCGAATCACAATCATTGAAACAATTAACACAATTTAAAAAGCCAATTAAGGCTGGGGTCAGACGAGCGTAGTGTTCACGTCCGTGATTGCGCCTAAAAGTACGTCCGTGATAGCATGAAAGTAAGTCCATTGGAGCCTGACACATGAAGTACGTCCTCACTGAACTGCGGACGCATGACGGATGCTGCAAACGGACGCAGGTTAGGCAAGAACGTAATACTGCTAGAACGGACGTGCGGAGTGCGCCACGTCCACAACGTCCGCATAGCTTTGTGTGTGAGTGATGGAGCGTGGTCAGACGGACTGCATTTATACGTCCAGCATTTTTGACGGACAGAATGTTTTTTCATTGTAATTTATTTTTCCCTCCTACATCCGTCAAAAATAACTTCAGTGAAAAAACGGACTGTGTGACCACTACTGCGTCATCCGTACTGACGATGTCCGTACTGCACGGACGTACAGTCCGTAGAAATCACGCTCGTCTGACCCTAGCCTAAAAACACTTGAAACAAATTAAAAACAATTTAAAAACAATTGGGATCACATGTAACCTTTTATCTATCAATCTCATTAATGCCTGTGCTTCTAAGGCTGCCTCTAGGGGTGGAACGCTAGGTTATTAGCCTTAACCCCTTAAGGACCTCGGACGTACCATGTACGTCATTGCAGCGGGTCTCTCTTAGACCCGCTGACGTACATGGTACGTCCTGCCGTTTTTGAGCTGCTGGAAGCGATCGGATCGCTTCCAGCAGCTCAAACGCCATTGCAGGATGCCTGGGAGTCCAGGCATCCGTGCAATGGCCGTTAGAAGTGCCGGGGCACCATGTGATCGCTCCCCGGGAGCGATCTACATCCGGTTGCACCGGAGAGGTGCCCGGCACTTCTACAGAGCGCTGGAAGCGATCGGATCGCTTCCAGCTGCTCTGAGCATATTACAAGGATGCCTCGACATCGAGGCATCCTTGTAATATACTTACCTGCCGCCGGTCCGTCCGTGATCGCTCCCCCCGAGCGATCACTTCCGGTAGCGGCAGGAAGTACTGAGTGCCACGAGGTATCGTGGCACTCAGTACAAAATCGATCACTTCAGTGATCAGGTGCTCTGCTGGGTGCCTCGAGGGATCAAGGCACCCAGCAGAGAAAAAAAAAAGTGTAAAAAAAAGTAAAAAAAAGTGTGTAAAAAAAGTGTAAAAAAAGAAAAATAAACTGACAGTTAGGGGTAGGGTTAGGGTTAGGGTTAGGGTTAGGGGTAGGGGTAGGGTTAGGGGTAGGGTTAGGGTTAGGGGTAGGGGTAGGGTTAGGGTTAGGTTAGGGGTAGGGGTAGGGGAGGGTTAGGGGTAGGGGTAGGGGTAGGGTTAGGGTTAGTAGGGTAGGGTTAGTTAGGTTAGGGTTAGGTTTAGGGGTAGGGGTAGGGGTAGGGGTAGGGTTAGGGTTAGGGTTAGGGGTAGGGTTAGGGTTAGGGTTAGGGGTAGGTTAGGGGTAGGGTTAGGGTTAGGGTAGGGGTAGGGTTAGGGTTAGGGGTAGGGGTAGGGGTAGGGTTAGGGGTAGGGGTAGGGGTGGGGGTAGGGGTAGGGTTAGGGGTAGGGTTAGGGTTAGGGGTAGGGTTAGGGGTAGGGTTAGGGTTCTAAGGGCAGGGTCAGGGGTAGGGTTAGGGTTCTAAGGGCAGGGTCATCTTGGGGCTGAGTGGGATGTTCCTAGCCTGCCTCATCAGAGAGGCAGGCTAGCAACATCCAATCAGAAGTTAGAAAAAAATCAAAATAAAATTTCTAATTTGTCAGGTCAGGCCAATATTTTGTAAATATTGGCTCTGACCTCTGTGATTCTCCCTCCCTCTCCTCACTTGTGTTTTGGTGAGCGAGAGAGAGAGATCAGATTTGACAGGTTAGAGATTTTAGTGAAATTTAGTGAGATTAGAAAAATTGAGGCAGATTTAGAGAGATTTTAGGGAGATTTAGAAGAATTGAGGCAGGTTTAGAGGGATTTAGAGAGATTTAGGTGTTTATTTGTATTTTCTTGTGAAACCCAACGGTTCTTCTAAGAACCAACAATCCGCTTATATATATATAATAATTATAAAATTTTATAATCTATTATATATAATGTCTGAGAGGGTGTACAGCGCCGAGGAGGCATATGCCATCCTGGCGTCAGAATCTGAGGCATCTGCGTCAGACTCAGACCCTCATTTCGACCCCGCTAACTGCTCAGAGGCGTCGCTAGATACATTATCTATGCTGGCTGATGTATCTAGTGATGTTTCTGATGCAGATCCTGGGTCACCACCTGCCAGCAGGAGACGCACAGCTCCAGCTGAGGAGTGGGTAGTGCCTCATCGCCAGAGGCCAGATATCCCTCCTTTCACGGCAAATCCTGGCATCAATATTGATGTTGCAGGATTTACCGCCACACAGTTTTTGCAGGTGTTTATGGGGGATGATTTGTTGGGCCACATCGTGGCCCAATCAAATCTGTATGCCCATCAGCATTGTGCTGCGAAGCCAGACTCCTACTTGGCAAGGCAGCAATGGACCCCGCTAGATGTGCCAGAATTTCTGAAATTCTGGGCACTTACTATGCTGAGGGCATCATAAAGAAGCCCTCAATTCGCTCCTGCTGGAGCAGTAGCCCCATCTGCTCTACCCCCATTTACCTCCAATCAATGTCACGTAGAAGGTATGAAAACATTTTGCGTTTCATGCACTTCAGTGACAACAGCCTGTGCTCCCCTAGAGAGCATCCCCAGTTTGACAGGCACCAGACTTTTACATTTTATTCGTACATTTTTATGTTCTACAATTGGTGCTGTATTTTGCCAAAATCTTTGCACACCTATGCATGGGGGGCATGGGTGTACTCAGGAGATCTTGCAGAAAACAACCTGGAGAGTTTTCATGCAGTAACAAACAACAGTGTCTGCTAAGGCTAGGGTCAGACGAGCGTGATTTCTACGGACTGTACGTCCGTGCAGTACGGACATCGTCAGTACGGAAGACGCAGTAGTGGTCACACAGTCCGTTTTTTCACTGACATTTATTTTTTGACAGATGTAGGAGGGACAATAAATTCAATTGCAAAACCATTTTGTCCGTGAAAAATGCAGGACGTATAAATGCAGTCCGTCTGACCACGTTCCATCACTCACACACAAAGCTATGCAGACGTTGCGGACGCAGCGCACTTTGTGCGGCCGTTCTAGCGGTTCTACGTTCTTGCCTGCCTTGCGTCCGTGGGCCGCGGCCGTTGTGCGTCCGCAGTTCAGTGCGGACGTACTTCGTGTGTCGGGCTCCATTGGACTTTATGTCATGCTATCACGGACGTACTTTTAGGCGCGATCACGGACGTGAACACTACGCTCGTCTGACCCTAGCCTAAATCACAGTCCAAAACTACTGTGGGCGTAAAAATCTGAAATTTGAAAAATTACCGCCACACACCTTGTTGCCAAATGTTTTGGGCTAAAACCGTTGCATCCATGGCATCAAAGCACTCCATATGCAATACCTTGGGGTGTCAACATAACAAATATAAACAATTTTCTGGCAATAATTCAAACTGGGGTATGCGGTAGACCCAAAACCAAAGATAGGCCTAGCTGAAGAAATAATCTCAATTTCAACTCTAATGACAAAGTCATAAAAATTGTATTTGAACCTTCCCAAAATCCTGGCAAACCTAGGCATGGGGGGCATGGGTGTACTCAGGAGATCTTGCAGAAAACAACCTGGAGAGTTTTCATGCAGTAACAAACAACAGTGTCTGCTAAATCACAGTCCAAAACTACTGTGGGCGTAAAAATCTGAAAATTGAAAAATTACCGCCACACACCTTCTCAAATGTTTTGGGCTAAAACCGTTGCATCCATGGCATCAAAGCACTCCATATGCAATACCTTGGGGTGTCAACATAACAAATATAAACAATTTTCTGGCAATAATTCAAACTGGGGTATGCGGTAGACCCAAAACCAAAGCTAGGCCTAGCTGAAGAAATAATCTCAATTTCAACTCCAATGACAAAGTCATAAAAATTGTATTTGAACCTTCCCAAAATCCTGGCAAACCTATGCATGGGGGCATGGGTGTACTCAGGAGACCTTGCAGAAAACAACCTGGAGAGTTTTCATGCAGTAAAAAACAACAGTGTCTCCTAAATCACAGTCCAAAACTGATGTGGGTGTGAAAATGAAAAATGACCACCAAACAGTATCTAATTTGTTTGGAGCAAACGGATGCATCCATAGCATAAAAACACTCCATTTACAATACTTTGGGGTGTTAGCTTACCAAATATATGCACGTTCATAAAACTGGGGTATGTAAAAAGGCCCCTAAAAAGAAGATAAGCAAAGAAGATACTGTATGTCAAATTAGAAAATTGACAAGCACATGTCAAAGATTGGCGTAGCACCCCAAAAACAACAGAACAAATCTATATATGGTGGTATCAATTTACTCAGAAGATGTTGCTGAACATATTTTGGGGTGTTTTTTGGCAGTAACCCATAACTGGATTTGACAATTCATGCCTAAAGTACAATGTGTGTGAAAAAATAACACAAAAAGTGACTACCTGAAAGTTTGACAAAGAGCTAGTGCATGGAAAGTGTTAAAATACAACTCTTTGAAGCACCCTAGGGTGTGCCCTTTCTAAAAATATATGGTTTGATGGGGGTAAATTACTTTGGCCGGCTTCAAAAATGTCCCAAATAGGACATGGGTGCATGATGACGAAATGTGAAAATTCCAAGTTGGAAAACTGAAATGCGCACCCCCCAAATAAGGCCTTTTAGCCCCCAAATGACCAGACATACCTATACATGGGTGGTATCAATTTACTCAGAAGATGTTGCTGAACATAGTTTGGGTGTTTTTTGGCAGTAACCCATAACTGGATTTGACAATTCATGCCTAAAGTACAATGTGTGTGAAAAAATAACACAAAAAGTGACTACCTGAAAGATTGACAAAGAGCTAGTGCATGGAAAGTGTTAAAATACAACTCTTTGAAGCACCCTAGGGTGTGCCCTTTCTAAAAATATATGGTTTGATGGGGGTAAATTACTTTGGCCGGCTTCAAAAATGTCCCAAATAGGACATGGGTGCATGATGACGAAATGTGAAAATTCCAAGTTGGAAAACTGAAATGCGCACCCCCCAAATAAGGCCTTTTAGCCCCCAAATGACCCGACATACCTATACATGGGTGGTATCAATTTACTCAGAAGATGTTGCTGAACATATTTTGGGGTGTTTTTTGGCAGTAACCCATAACTGGATTTGACAATTCATGCCTAAAGTACAATGTGTGTGAAAAAATAACACAAAAAGTGACTACCTGAAAGTTTGACAAAGAGCTAGTGCATGGAAAGTGTTAAAATACAACTCTTTGAAGCACCCTAGGGTGTGCCCTTTCTAAAAATATATGGTTGATGGGGGTAAATTACTTTGGCCGGCTTCAAAAATGTCCCAAATAGGACATGGGTGCATGATGACGAAATGTGAAAATTCCAAGTTGGAAAACTGAAATGCGCACCCCCCAAATAAGGCCTTTTAGCCCCCAAATGACCCGACATACCTATACTTGGGTGGTATCAATTTACTCAGAAGATGTTGCTGAACATATTTTGGGGTGCTTTTTGGCAGTAAACCTTAAAGTTCACAGTACATGTATTCTTAAATTGCGTTCAAAAAAAAAAAAAATCACCAAATTTTTTTTTTTCTCAAACTTTGGCATAGATTTGTGGTAAAATGGTTTGCATGGAAAGAGTCAAAATACCCAAGTTTAATACCTTGATTTGTGTACTTTAAAAAAATATGTATATGTGGAGGGTTATTCAGGAATTAGTGACAGATATCAGTGTTACAATGTCACTATCACTAGTTTGAAAATAAACTCTTTGGAAATGGCAAAGTGCTACTTGCACTTATTGTTGCATAAAATAAGGAAAAAAGCGAGGAATATGTAAACATTGGGTATTGCTAAACTCAGTACTAAATTTAGAAACTACTAAGGAATAAATTTTTTTTGACGGTTGTTGATACATAAGAAATTTTGGGGGTCACAGTTCGAAAAAGTGGTGTTTTTTTCAATTTTTGTGTCATATTTCACAATATTTTTTTATAGTAAATTATATGAAATGATGAAAAAAATGGTATCTTTATAAAGTCCATTTAGTGACGAGAAAAACAGTGTAAAATATGTGTGGGTTACATAAACGAGTAAGAGGAAAATTTGACGTAAACACTAAGAGCGCAGAAACATAAAAACAGCTGCGGTCACGAACGGACGGATTTGTGTAAAACCGCCCGGTCACTAAGGGGTTAATTAGATGGGAGAATTCCTTTTTTTTTTTTTCCTTTTATTTATTTATTTTTTAAATCTTTTTTACTATATGGCGTTTAAACAGCGGGACGCACATCACTGCGAATGCGCAAGTATCCAACATATCAAATGGCTTCATTGAGCGCGGCTCTAACTGCGCATCTTGCGCACAACATCTAATGCGCATAGGTCACAAACTAATGGAGCCCCGCATCGGTATATATATCGCCCCATACTGATTAACACTTTCAGATGAAAATTTACCACCACAAATCAAGCGGATCACATCACTGGGGGCCAAAACTTGACCTGGTGAATGACCCTGCGCAACCCGCACCAAACATCCCGCGCGCACCGCCCACCGCGCACAAGACCGGCGCACACACTCTGCATCAGCATATACGTCGCCACCAATGGCACCCGACGCCATCAAAAAGGTGATGGCAACACTATCTCAGCCACATCAGCTCATATGACACCCCAATATGTGAAATGGAGCGAAACCACCACTCCCACAACTGGGAGGCACAAGGGCTCCACACACACACATCCCAA
This sequence comes from Leptobrachium leishanense, assembly GCA_009667805.1. Lineage (NCBI taxonomy): Eukaryota > Metazoa > Chordata > Amphibia > Anura > Megophryidae > Leptobrachium > Leptobrachium leishanense. The sequence goes on from RXON01002387.1 coordinate 46,478, forward strand.
AGGTGCAAAATTAAAGTGACTAAGCTTCTATAAAGCCATATTCACTATGCAATCTACACACAATCTGCATAAGTAAGGCCATATTGGCTAAAGTGTTGTTTTAAAACCATATTAAAGTGCTAAGACAATAACAAATGACAATTAGCATATCATTACACAAATTACCATATTTTAGTGCCAAGTGGCTAATATACCTATAAGATGTAATTAAAGTGCTATTTTTATAAAGTGCTATTTATGTAATGTGCTATATTCATTAAGTGAGCTTAAATATAGATCCCTACCAAAACTATTTTTAGTAACTATATAAGCTAAGGTGCTATTTTTTTTTTTTCTCTCTCCCACATAGCCATTTGGTTAAATCATATTCACTATGTGATCTAACACATAATGCATAGGTAAAGCCATATTGGCTAAATATATTAATATATAAAGTGCTAAGTGACAAATAACGCATAATGTTACGTATATTAACATATTTTAAAGCTAAGTGACAAATATACCTGTAGGATGTAATTAAAGTGCTATTTTATAAAATTGCATATAAAGTGTGCTATATTCACTGGATAGGCTTAAATACAAATCCCCACTAAAATCATTTATATACTAGTAACTATATAAACTAGGAGGCCTAGTAATATTATTTATAACAGGCTAAAATCACTATATGGACCATGGGTGTCAATATCTAAATCGTCTATATTTATAGATAAAGTGGCGGTATAAAATTAAAGGAAATGAACCAACTCAAAATCATTATTGAGACCATTGGGAGCCATAGTTCCCAATTCAAATATGGATTTCATCTCTTCCCTCCCTAGGACGGTGGTCTCACTCATGCCCTTGTTAATGGATCTAACCCTTTTGATGGCTCTAAATTTCAGACCCTTTGGGCAGCTATTATGTACGTGTTTAAAATGATAAGGTACCGAATGTTTTTCATATTGATTTTTTATATTCCTCACATGTTCGGACATCCTTACATTTAGGGCACGGCTGGTTCGTCCTATGTACTGTAATCCACATGGACATTCTAATAAATATATGACGTTTTTTGTGCAGCAAGTTAAAATACCCTTGATCCTCACCTCTTTATCAGTTTTCTTATTATAATAATTTTCTAAAAAGGCCTTAGCATTACCCGTTGACCTACAGGCGAGACATTGGCCACACTGATAAAATCCCTCTCTTAGATTAAAATGGTTGGGAATTTCTCTTTTTCCCTCAAACTTACTCCTCACCAATTTTGTCTTGATATTTTTTGCTCCTCTAAACAATATCCTTGGTTTTTCCCCCAATATCTTATCAAGATCTTTATCTTTTTTTAGGATGTGCCAATGTTTCTTAAATATTCTTTTAATTAATTGATCTTCATTATTAAATTCGCAAATAAAAGGGACTTCTTTCGTGACATCTTTCTGTTTTTTGTATATTATAAGGCTTTCCTGATCTACCTCCTTCAATTCTTTTATAAGATCCTCTAATTCTTCTTTATTATACCCTTTTTCCATAAAATCAGCCTTGAGGGATTCTGCCTGTTCTTCAAATATACTAACTTCTGTGCAGTTCCTCCTTAGTCTTGTTAATTGACCCTTTGGGATTCCCTTTAGCCAGATGTTATTATGGCAACTTGTTCTGTCAATGTAAGTATTGACATCAACATCCTTGAAAAAGGTCTTAGTGTGCCACTTGTTTTCTTTTATATAAAGCTCTAGATCGAGGAATGCTATTGTATCTCTACTCCATTTCTTATCGAGTTTAATCCCCCAATCTGGGCTATCTAGCTGGTCTAAGAATGCTATAAGGTCTCTCTCCTCTCCTCTCCATACAAAAAATAAATCATCAATATACCTTTTATATATGGGCACTCTTCCTTGCGCCCAGTCACGCGAACTGTAGACGAAGTTGGTTTCCCAACCTGCCATATATAGGTTCGCGTAACTGGGCGCGAATCGAGTGCCCATAGTAGTCCCTCTAGTCTGAAGGTAAAATTTCTCATCAAATTGAAAATAATTATTATCCAGTATAAACTGAATGCCCTCCATAACAAAGTCGACTTGTTCATCACTTAGATCACTTGACAAATTTAATTGTTCTTTTACTATTTCTACTCCTTTAATATGCGGGATATTGCTGTAAAGTGCATTTACGTCGCAGACCACTAAAAAACAATCAACTTCCCAGTTGACTTCTCTTAGTGTCTGAAGCATATCCATAGTATCTTTTGTATAGGACACCATCTTTTTGACTACAGGCTGTAGAATTTTGTCCACATATTGGGACAAATTACTCGTAATGGAGTTAATCCCAGCTACTATGGGCGTCCTGGAGGTTCTATTGGGTTTTTGTGGATTTTTGGAAGTATATAAAATGAAGGTGTCTTAGGGATTCAATCAAAAGATCCTTGAAAGTTTATCTTGATAAAGGGAAAGAAGTAGGAATATTGCTGGAAAAGGAATATCAATACCTTCAGAATCTTTACCCTAAGACACCTTCATTTTATATACTTCCAAAAATCCACAAAAACCCAATAGAACCTCCAGGACGCCCTATAGTAGCTGGGATTAACTCCATTACGAGTAATTTGTCCCAATATGTGGACAAAATTCTACAGCCTGTAGTCAAAAAGATGGTGTCCTATACAAAAGATACTATGGATATGCTTCAGACACTAAGAGAAGTCAACTGGGAAGTTGATTGTTTTTTAGTGGTCTGCGACGTAAATGCACTTTACAGCAATATCCCACATATTAAAGGAGTAGAAATAGTAAAAGAACAATTAAATTTGTCAAGTGATCTAAGTGATGAACAAGTCGACTTTGTTATGGAGGGCATTCAGTTTATACTGGATAATAATTATTTTCAATTTGATGAGAAATTTTACCTTCAGACTAGAGGGACTACTATGGGCACTCGATTCGCGCCCAGTTACGCGAACCTATATATGGCAGGTTGGGAAACCAACTTCGTCTACAGTTCGCGTGACTGGGCGCAAGGAAGAGTGCCCATATATAAAAGGTATATTGATGATTTATTTTTTGTATGGAGAGGAGAGGAGAGAGACCTTATAGCATTCTTAGACCAGCTAGATAGCCCAGATTGGGGGATTAAACTCGATAAGAAATGGAGTAGAGATACAATAGCATTCCTCGATCTAGAGCTTTATATAAAAGAAAACAAGTTGCACACTAAGACCTTTTTCAAGGATGTTGATGTCAATACTTACATTGACAGAACAAGTTGCCATAATAACATCTGGCTAAAGGGAATCCCAAAGGGTCAATTAACAAGACTAAGGAGGAACTGCACAGAAGTTAGTATATTTGAAGAACAGGCAGAATCCCTCAAGGCTGATTTTATGGAAAAAGGGTATAATAAAGAAGAATTAGAGGATCTTATAAAAGAATTGAAGGAGGTAGATCAGGAAAGCCTTATAATATACAAAAAACAGAAAGATGTCACGAAAGAAGTCCCTTTTATTTGCGAATTTAATAATGAAGATCAATTAATTAAAAGAATATTTAAGAAACATTGGCACATCCTAAAAAAAGATAAAGATCTTGATAAGATATTGGGGGAAAAACCAAGGATATTGTTTAGAGGAGCAAAAAATATCAAGACAAAATTGGTGAGGAGTAAGTTTGAGGGAAAAAGAGAAATTCCCAACCATTTTAATCTAAGAGAGGGATTTTATCAGTGTGGCCAATGTCTCGCCTGTAGGTCAACGGGTAATGCTAAGGCCTTTTTAGAAAATTATTATAATAAGAAAACTGATAAAGAGGTGAGGATCAAGGGTATTTTAACTTGCTGCACAAAAAACGTCATATATTTATTAGAATGTCCATGTGGATTACAGTACATAGGACGAACCAGCCGTGCCCTAAATGTAAGGATGTCCGAACATGTGAGGAATATAAAAAATCAATATGAAAAACATTCGGTACCTTATCATTTTAAACACGTACATAATAGCTGCCCAAAGGGTCTGAAATTTAGAGCCATCAAAAGGGTTAGATCCATTAACAAGGGCATGAGTGAGACCACCGTCCTAGGGAGGAAGAGATGAAATCCATATTTGAATTGGGAACTATGGCTCCCAATGGTCTCAATAATGATTTTGAGTTGGTTCATTTCCTTTAATTTTATACCGCCACTTTATCTATAAATATAGACGATTTAGATATTGACACCATGGTCCATATAGTGATTTTAGCCTGTTATAAATAATATTACTAGGCCTCCTAGTTTATATAGTTACTAGTATATAAATGATTTTAGTGGGGATTTGTATTTAAGCCTATCCAGTGAATATAGCACACTTTATATGCAATTTTATAAAATAGCACTTTAATTACATCCTACAGGTATATTTGTCACTTAGCTTTAAAATATGTTAATATACGTAACATTATGCGTTATTTGTCACTTAGCACTTTATATATTAATATATTTAGCCAATATGGCTTTACCTATGCATTATGTGTTAGATCACATAGTGAATATGATTTAACCAAATGGCTATGTGGAGAGAGAAAAAAAAAAAAAATAGCACCTTAGCTTATATAGTTACTAAAAATAGTTTTGGTGGGGATCTATATTTAAGCTCACTTAATGAATATAGCACATTACATAAATAGCACTTTATAAAAATAGCACTTTAATTACATCTTATAGGTATATTAGCCACTTGGCACTAAAATATGGTAATTTGTGTAATGATATGCTAATTGTCATTTGTTATTGTCTTAGCACTTTAATATGGTTTTAAAACAACACTTTAGCCAATATGGCCTTACTTTTGCAGATTGTGTGTAGATTGCATAGTGAATATGGCTTTATAGAAGCTTAGTCACTTTAATTTTGCACCTTTGGGATGTGTGTGTGTGGAGCCCTTGTGCCTCCCAGTTGTGGGAGTGGTGGTTTCGCTCCATTTCACATATTGGGGTGTCATATGAGCTGATGTGGCTGAGATAGTGTTGCCATCACCTTTTTGATGGCGTCGGGTGCCATTGGTGGCGACGTATATGCTGATGCAGAGTGTGTGCGCCGGTCTTGTGCGCGGTGGGCGGTGCGCGCGGGATGTTTGGTGCGGGTTGCGCAGGGTCATTCACCAGGTCAAGTTTTGGCCCCCAGTGATGTGATCCGCTTGATTTGTGGTGGTAAATTTTCATCTGAAAGTGTTAATCAGTATGGGGCGATATATATACCGATGCGGGGCTCCATTAGTTTGTGACCTATGCGCATTAGATGTTGTGCGCAAGATGCGCAGTTAGAGCCGCGCTCAATGAAGCCATTTGATACGTTGGATACTTGCGCATTCGCAGTGATGTGCGCCCCGCTGTTTAAACGCCATATAGTAAAAAAGATTTTAAAAATAAATAAATAAAAGGAAAAAAAAAAAAGGAATTCTCCCATCTAATTAAGGCTAATAACCTAGCGTTCCACCCCTAGAGGCAGCCTTAGAAGCACAGGCATTAATGAGATTGATAGATAAAAGGTTACATGTGATCCCAATTGTTTTTAAATTGTTTTTAATTTGTTTCAAGTGTTTTTAATTGGCTTTTTAAATTGTGTTAATTGTTTCAATGATTGTGATTCGATGTGAACTGTGAATGATTAAATGGGACAGTCTAATAGTATATAAGGAAGCAGCAGACATAAGACCAGTGATACCAGCTGAAGAAGCTCTGAGGAGCGAAACGCGTTCTGGTAATATAATTTATGTATTAATAAATTTGTTTTTATTTTAACCACTGCTGCTTCCTGTAACGTGATTTAGAGAAGGTTTTTGGAATTACCTTAATATTCCCATGCGACATCTTGGAGCCAATGCGGCTCATTAACATGTGAGTGTAACCATATATAAGTACCAACTTTACCATTACATTTAAACGATATTGCACTAGGTAGTGCGTTGGTATTTTTTGATCCACTGCAGGGGAAAGCGATTGAAGAACCTTGTTACGGGTATATGGGCACCTGAATATCCTTTGAAGACCCATAATCGTTATCCATCCTAGAGCCAAGGTTGGGCTCAACAGAATGTGAGTAGGACTACAACCGCTTTGCTTTCCTTTTATGGTGAATCGACATACTGCGCTATCTTGCCTCCTCTTCTTTGCAGAAATTTCTTCTTATCTGGAATAGGAGTTTCTTCTGAACGGATTAGAAGACGTTTATTGGACATGTGTAATGATTGACCGTACATCCAGTTCGCTGGCGCTCCATTGACTATCCACAATAATCAACCAATTAAGTTGTATTTGCTGAATTGAGGATAGGGATAATTTATACCGTTTTGGTCTCTCATTATACACATTTTCTCACAGTTTTTCAGTATACTGAGTATTTTTTCTATATAGAATTGTATGTCTATCTATTTTTAGAATCAATCTAATAAAAATTTATGTTTAAATGATGTCTTCTATTTGATACCAGCGCAAGTGGTTTTAACCAGCTTAGGCTAGGGTCAGACGAGCGTAGTGTTCACGTCCGTGATTGCGCCTAAAAATACGTCCGTGATAGCATGAAAGAAAGTCCATTGGAGCCTGACACATGAAGTACGTCCGCACTGAACTGCGGACGCATGACGGACGCTGCAAACGGACGCAGGTTAGGCAAGAATGTAATACTGCTAGAACGGACGTGCAGAGTGCGCCACGTCCACAACGTCTGCATAGCTTTGTGTGTGAGTGATGGAGCATGGTCAGACGGACTGCATTTATACGTCCAGCATTTTTGACGGACAGAATGTTTTTTCATTGTAATTTATTTTTCCCTCCTACATCCGTCAAAAAATAACTTCAGTGAAAAAACGGACTGTGTGACCACTACTGTGTCTTCCGTACTGACGATGTCCGTACTGCACGGACGTACAGTCCGTAGAAATCACGCTCGTCTGACCCTAGCCTTATTATAGCTGTGTTGTATTTGCCACAATCTCTCTTGTTGTTGTTTTTATGTTCCTCCACTCCCAAGAGGCGACAACCGCTCGAAGATTTTGTTGCAACGTAAAACCTTTTGGAATAGCACTTTAGACACAGTATCTCCCAAGGGCCTTAATGAATACATTTATTTTACTTCTTTTTTGTAGCATTATACTCATTAAGTTTCATGATTAACTCTATTCATCGCTGCATTTAGTACATTCTTTATTATTTATTTATTTATATATTTTTCATCATGTATTCTCACAATCACTCGTGGTTTTTTAGTCCTATTTTCACTCTTGTTTACAGTAGGTTTGGTCATAACCACTTCCCTACACATTGCCATTTTTGCACCTACATTCATAGACACATTCAACACTCATTACACCTTTACCCACTTTTGGCACTTTACGTTTTTGTATTTCTTCATTTTCACGTTGTTTCCCAATTTTTTCCAGTTTTGTCACTCCATTCATTCACATGAGCTTATTTCTGCACATCCATTTTACACACACATTATTTCTTTACATACATCACAGGTTTAATTTTTTACACACCCACACATTCATTAGCTTGTTCTGCACCTTTATCTATACACCACACATCCATTTCAACACACGTGATCCACTTTATCTCATACATTTGTTTTATTTTGCACATTTGCTTAAATTCTTTTATGTGCCCAGTTGTTAGGTGTCTCGTTTATATTGTCATTTTATCATTTGATTCTCAGATACACCCATAGCATTGGGTCTTGGATTTGTAGGTACAGTATCAGGGTTATTCAGAGTGCGTGAAAAGCAGGAGAATGACTGGAGAATGAAAAATTCTAGGTCAAAATAGCCAAACCAGAAAAATTCTCCCTTTCATCTCACTTTCCAAATGTCACGGATCCCTCTGATTACCAAAATAGTGGTCCCTTTACGCAGACCGCTCTCTACCCTTCCGATCCTTGAATGGTCGGCAAAACTGGAAAGACAATTAACCAGACAATAGATAAACAAGGGGTAACACCAGACAGAGGTATGGAATAGAGTATTGTCACGAATCCTTCTGACTACCAAGATAGTGATCTCTTTATGTAGCTCACTCTACTCTTCCGATCCTTGAATGGTCGGCAAAGCTATATAGACAATTAAGCAGGTAACAGATAAAGAAAGGAAAACACCAGACAAAGGTACAGACCAGAGTACAAGTCCTCCCTAGGACTTTAGTATTAGCAGAGGTAATCTGATGTGTGCTTAGGGTGCCACATAGACTGACCTCGGTACCACGTTAAGGGCAGAACCAAGAGCAGAGTAAATGCCAATACCAGGGGTTATACACAGAAAGGGTTCGTTTGCAAATGCCAGGGGTCATACACAGGAGAGTTTGTTTGCCAATGCCAAGGGTCATACACAGGAGGGTTCGTTTGCCAATGCCAAGGGTTATACACAGGAGGGTTCGTTTGCCAATGCCAAGAGTCATACACAGGAGGGTTCGTTTGCCAATGCCAAGGGTCATACACAGGAGGATTCGTTTGCCAATGCCAAGGGTCATACACAGGAGGATTCGTTTGCCAATGCCAAGGGTCATACACAGGTAATAGCCAAATATTCACAAGAGCTCTGCGGGAAGTGAATACCACGTCAGGGCACCGGTATAGTGGTGAGACTGGGTTTTAAACCCGCGGGTCCGCGTCATAACGCCAGGCCCGCCCCTCGGCGTCCACGTGAGCGCACCCGGAGCGTTTACATTCGGCGCCTGGCCAGCGAGCAGCGAGGAAGCTGCTGCCAGGCGCCCCATCCCTGACCCACCGTGACAGAACCCCCCCTCCAGGGGCGGCCACTGGACGACCCCCAGGGGCACGGGGGTGCGCCAAATAGAAGGCCTGCACTAGCCTAGGAGCATGGACTTCCGCAGCCGGTATCCAAGAACGATCCTCCGGACCGTAACCCACCCATCGACCAAGTACTGCAAGGACCCCCTAGACATCCTGGCACCCAGAATGGCCTTAACTTCGAACTCCTCCTCGCCTCCACAGAGACAGGAGGCGGTGGAGCATGGACCTTGGTGTACCGGTTACATAACAACGGCTTCAAAAGGTTTACATGGAACACATTGTGTATCTTAAAATGGGGGGGGGGTAACGCCAAAGCATAGGAGACAGGGTTGAGTCGCCGTAGAATCTTATAGGGCCGATATACCTAGGAGCCAACTTCATGGAAGGCACTAAGAGCTTGATGTTACGTGAAGAAGCCAAAACCTGTCCCCAACTTGATACACGGGTGCCTGCCTCCTGTGTCTGTCGGCCTTAGTTTTCTGGATGGCACTACTCTCCTCCAGTGCCCGTCTCACTCTCCCCCAAGTCTCTTTCAATGATGCCAGTTGCTCATCTAAAGCAGGAATCGTGGTATCAGGAAACGTAGCGGGGAGCACGGGAGGATCAAAACCATAAACAGCGAAGAAAGGAGAATGTCCTGTGGATTCACTCACTGCGCTGTTCAAAGCATATTCTGCCCATGGTAGCAGGTCTGACCAGTTATCTTGTTGTTCTGAGATAAAGCACCTGAGATATTTCTCTATATTTTGGTTTGCTCGTTCTGCTGCTCCGTTGGTCTGGGGGTGATAAGCCGAAGAGAAAGAGAGGTCTATCCCCACGTTCTTACAAAACCCTCTCCAGAATCTGGAGATGAATTGGGTCCCCTATCAGAGACAATCTCAGAGGGACACCGTGTATGCGGACCACGTTGGCAATGAAAATGGGCACCAGTTCAGCTGCCGAAGGTAGTTCCGAAGAGGAACATAGTGGCCCATCTTGGAAATCGATCTATGATCGTAAGTATCACTGTATTCCCTCTTGACTCAGGTAACTCTACTATAAAATCCATGGCTACATGTGACCAGGGTCGTTCGGGGATCGGCAAGGCTGGAGTAAGCCAATGGTGCTGTTTTGGACTTTTCTGCCTTGTGCATACCTCGCACACGGCAATGTAATCTTTGACATCTCGGCGCAACGTGGGCCACCAGAGGAGTTTACTGATACTAGACACAGTCTTGGTGATACCCATATGCCCAGAAGTTTTATTATCATGATAGATGTTAAGTACTTCCTCTCTTTCGTTCTCAGGTACAAAGAGTCTCGCAGGAGGTTTTCCCCCAGGAGCTGCACCCTGGACGGTCTGCAACCTTTTTATTAGAGGAGACGAGACACTAATCGTGGTAGCGGCTATAATCCTTCCTGGGGTACAAGGGATGCCGATCTTGGATATTATGTTCATAAGACTCATACTGTCTCGACAATGCGTCTGCTTTAATGTTTCTGGACCCAGGTCTATAGGTAAGCACGAAATTAAAACTTGAAAGAAACATGACCATCTCGCTTGTCTGGAATTTAAACGTTTGGCATCTCCAATGTACGTGAGATTCTTATGATCGGTATGATAACGATGGGGTCCTTAGACCCCTCTAATAAGTATCTCCATTCGGCCAAGGCCGAGATGACTGCTAACAACTCTCTATTTCCAATGTCATAGTTCTTCTCTGCCGGGGACAACTTCCGAGAATAGAAGCCGCATGGATGCAAGGGTTTGTCAGGAGCCTCCCTTTGGGACAAGACTGCACCAAGACCTAGTCGGAGGCGTCAACTTCTACTTGGAAAGGCAGATCCGGATCTGGATGTCGGAGAACAGGGGCAGTAGTGAATGCTTGCTTTAGTGCCTCAAAGCTTGAGTGGCTTGAGGTGTCCATTTCTGATTTCCACCCCTTTCTTTGTCATAGCCGTGAGGGGAGCCACCAAGGCCGAAAAATCTTTAATGAACCTTCGGTAATAGTTCGTAAACCCCAGAAACCTCTGAATGGCTTTAAGTCCTTGGGGTAGAGGCCAGTCAAGAATAGCTGAGAGCTTCTTAGGATCCATTTGAAAACCCTCAGGGGTTATTATATAACCAAGGAATTGCACAGTTACTATGTCGAATAGACATTTTTCTAGCTTACAATACAATCCAGCCTTCAATAGTTTTTTCAATACTTGTTTCACGTGGACATGATGAGTGTCCACATCAGGAGAGTATATCAGGATATCATCCAGATATACTATGACGAATTCTTGCAGAAATTCCCTTAGAGTGTCGTTTATAAGGTCCTGAAAGACGGCTGGCGCATTACACAACCCAAAAGGCATCAACCAGGTATTCATAATGCCCGCTACGTGTATTAAAAGCCGTTTTCCATTCGTCTCCCTTTTTAACCCTGACCAGGTTGTACGCTCCGCGTAAATCAAGCTTAGTATAGACACGGGCCCCTTTTAATCGGTCGAACAATTCTGTTATGAGAGGTATGGGATATGCATTTCTTATAGTGATCCTATTCAAACCTCTATAATCGATGCAAGGTCGCAGATCTCCCTCTTTTCTGAAACAAAAAAGAAACCTGCTCCGCTGGAGAGGAGGACCGTCTAATGAATCCTCGTTCCAGATTCTCCTTATGTATTCCTCCATAATGTCGTTCTCTCTTTGTGATAAAGGTATACGTGACCCCTAGGAGGCATTGTACCGGGGAGTAAATCAATAGCACAGTCATATGGACGATGTGGTGGTAGGACCTCAGTCCTGGCTTTAGAGAACACCTCCTTTAATGCCAGGTAACATTCAGGGACCTCTGTGGACAAAGGAGGGGCTGTGGCAATATTGAGGCTACCAATCATTGACTCTGCCTAGGCACTTAGACTGACAACTCTGACCCCAACATTTTATGTCTCTCTGGACCCAATCGACAACTGGGTTGTGCTCTGTTAGCCATGGAAACCCAAGAACGACAGGACATGAGGGTGATTCAATAATTTGAAATCTTATTGTTTCCTGGTGCAAAACTCCTGTTTTCATACATACATCGACTGTGTCGTGAGTGATATGTGGACATGACAGGGGTTTACCATCTATGGCCTCCACCATTAGAGGTCTTTCCTTGAGAACCAGAGGTAGGAGGTTTTTGGCAGCAAAATTCTTATCCATAAAATTGCCTGAGGCCCCAGAGTCTAAGAACGCCTCAGTCATGAGGTGAACCCCCTCCCAGTTAGGGAGATCGGTAACAGAATCCTGGATTTTTTTTCATTATCATCACAAAGGAGGCATACAGAGAACCGATAACCTGGGTATTTCCTGTTCTGAGTCCTAATTTGCTATATTCAGCCCTGCTAACCCTGGTCTCTGAGGACATTGAAGGCGGAAGTGATCTGCCCCTGCACAATAGAAGCAGAGCCCCTTTTCTTCTTCTGTGCGCTCTTTCTGCTTCTGAAATACCTGTCTCCCTATTTGCATGGGTTCAACGACTGGCAAATCTGTTTTCACATTCTCCGAGTTACCTGACGTACTGGTGTGTCTGGGTAATGAGGGTAAAGGAGGCAAGACCCTTCTGGGTCTATCTCTGGGGTGTCTCTTTCCCTGATTTGATCGTCCATGGCTATACAGAAATCTATCAGGTGGTCTAGATTTTCTGGTAATTTTAAGGGAGCCAGCTCAAACATAAAAGCCTCGTTCAAGCCTTCGGTAAAGGCTAAGGTTAAAACGTCGTTCGGCCAAAGTACCTCAGAAGTCAAAGTCTTAAACTCTATAGCATAGTCGGCGACCCTCTTATTACCTTGTTTGATGTGAAACAAGGACCTACCCGCATTGGTAGCCCTTCTAGAGGGATAAAGGTAACGTTTTAAACTCAGAGGTAAAACCCTCATAGTCATAAATGATGGGTTTCTTATTTTCCCACAACGGCGTAGCCCACAATAAAGCTTTTTTCTGTTAAATGATTAATCAGATATCCTACTTGGCTTTATCAGACATACAAGAACCTGGATTGTCTCTAAAACAAGATCTCGAGTTGAGTCAAAAAAACCCCGGCATGGCTTGTGTACCATCATAGCGTAGGGGTGCCTTCATACTAAGCCTATGTCCTTCAGGGGGGACGGAACTGACCCTAGGTAATACTGGATCTGGAGGGTTTGTGGTACCTGTATTGGACCGATTTAACAGGGTTTGCAGAGCGAGAGAAATCTGGTCCATCCTATGGTCCTGTTCCTCTTGTCTGGCTGCGATACGTGCCAGCTGGTTAGAGAGGTCTGCGGGATCCATTGGCCCTGACGTAATGTCACGGATCCCTCTGATTACCAAAATAGTGGTCCCTTTACGCAGACCGCTCTCTACCCTTCCGATCCTTGAATGGTCGGCAAAACTGGAAAGACAATTAACCAGACAATAGATAAACAAGGGTAACACCAGACAGAGGTATGGAATAGAGTATTGTCACGAATCCTTCTGACTACCAAGATAGTGATCTCTTTATGTAGCTCACTCTCTACTCTCCGATCCTTGAATGGTCGGCAAAGCTATATAGACAATTAAGCAGGTAACAGATAAAGAAAGGAAAACACCAGACAAAGGTACAGACCAGAGTACAAGTCCTCCCTAGGACTTTAGTATTAGCAGAGGTAATCTGATGTGTGCTTAGGGTGCCACATAGACTGACCTCGGGTACCAACGTTAAGGGCAGAACCAAGAGCAGAGTAAATGCCAATACCAGGGGTTATACACAGAAGGGTTCGTTTGCAAATGCCAGGGGTCATACACAGGAGAGTTCGTTTGCCAATGCCAAGGTCATACACAGGAGGGTTCGTTTGCCAATGCCAAGGGTTATACACAGGAGGGTTCGTTTGCCAATGCCAAGAGTCATACACAGGAGGGTTCGTTTGCCAATGCCAAGGGTCATACACAGGAGGATTCGTTTGCCAATGCCAAGGGTCATACACAGGAGGATTCGTTTGCCAATGCCAAGGGTCATACACAGGAGGATTCGTTTGCCAATGCCAAGGGTCATACACAGGTAATAGCCAAATATTCACAAGAGCTCTGCGGGAAGTGAATACCATGTCAGGGCACCGGTATAGTGGTGAGACTGGGTTTTAAACCCGGCGGGTCCGCGTCATAATGCCAGGCCCCGCCCCTCGGCGTCCCACGTGAGCGCACCCGGAAGCGTTTACATTCGGCGCCTGGCCAGCGAGCAGCGAGGAAGCTGCTGCCAGGCGCCCCATCCCCTGACCCACCGTGACACCAAATCGGCTATTTCGACCTAGAATTTTTCATTCTCCAGTCATTCTCCTGCTTTTCACGCTCTCTGAATAAACCTGTATGCATCCTGCTTTTTGCTCTGGTTTTCTACAGATCGATCGTCTCCATGTTGTTTTTACTGTGTTGTCTACCGGGAAGTGTCTCCCGGCAACCGTCCGGGAAGAACGCATCCGCAGCAGACTATTGACGTCACGAATTTCCGCACCAGACCTGGGCCGGGCGCCACGCCCCTCGGGGATCGGGCAATTCGCTTGGCGGCACGCCACAAGCGCGGTAAGTCATTTGTTGATATTTTTATGATTGTGTATAAATATGTTATTTTGATTTATACCTATTACCTTGATAAAGGCCCCTGAGTGGGCCGAAACGTCAGTCAGTGCTATTGGGCACTTTTTAATGTTTTTCCAATAAAGCATCATTTTTTTATGTTTGACACTGAAGTCCTGGAGTGCGTCCTTTTCTGACCAGTTTTGCATAGTTTTTGGATTTTTGCACACAGGCATCCATACTATACATGGTGGATTTGTGCAGGTTGCCATTTGTTTTTTGAATTTTTTAACTATATATATTTATATATCCCCTCTTCCTGTAGCTAAAGAAACAAAAGTATCTCCAGACTCATAGTCATCCATTTCCATTTACTGTAAACTATACATTATTTATCAACCATGCACCAATTTTAAAATAGTAAAATACAATAATTTAACATTAAGAATTTTTTTAGATATCAGAAAAAAAATCATAAATAATCATATAGATCAAACTTAATATTCAAACCATTAGGGACAAAGGTCTTTTGGTTGTAGGCGATTCTCATCTCCTCCTGACCCATCTTCTTAATATTATTGCCCTCTCCAATGCTTCTTCACTCTCTTAATACCCAAAAAAGTGAGGTCTTGGGGATTGGAATTGTGTACATGAAAAAAATGTGCGGAAACACTATGCTGCATATACTTATAGCTAATGTCCTGCACGTGTTCATTTATCCGTTTAAATAGAAGTCTCAAAGTGGATCCTATATCTTGGAGTCCACGGGGGCACTCCAACAAAAATATGACATTGTTAGTTCTGCATGTGATTAGCTCTTTAATCTCATACTCTACATTCGTAAACTTAGATTTAGAAAATGTTACGTTATGTCCATTATCCTTTTTCATATTTCTGTTTGCAAGACTGACAATTTTTAGAATAGGAAAAAAAAATTTTTTTCTTGCTGCAGCCAACTCCCATGCTTTTCTTCCCGATTGTAAGTCTGTTTCAAACTTGGGGTCCCTCTAAAGGGGATCCCCCTACTAATGCTCCTAACTCACTATCTTCCTTCAAAATGTACCAGTACTAATTTATGACATTGCTAATTTCTCTGTCTGCCCTATTGTAATTAAACATCATCATAAGACATAAGGAAGTAAATCATAACCAGATGTTTAAGGATGAGACTGAATTCCTGCCATAGGCAGTGAATATACTCTCCCTTGAAGAGGATTTTATACACCTTCAGAATTTAATGAGAAAAGAAATGACATGGAATGGGATATACTGTAGCTACCATTGAGAAATATTTAAGTGAAAAAATTACCCCTCGAGGTCTCCGTTTTTTTTTTTAAGTCCCACTTTTGATAGGGAAGCCCCAAAATTAATGAATATTTTGAATGAAGCCCTAGAGAGCTTTTCATTCCAAACATAAAATAAATAAAGAAATTGGTAAGATTCCAGGGTAATTATCCCCATTCTTTGAATTGACAGAGTTTAAAGGTTATCGAAAAAGACCAAGGACCTTTTGAATAAGGAGGCAGAGGAAACCAAACAAATGAAAATAAGGAAATATAAACGCTACAAATATGATTATCAGATAAGGAACTTTAATAGTACAAGTAAAGGGAAGAGATTTGAGTATCAGAATGTGGAAAAGTGTTTTAATGACCGTGTGAGGCAAAGGGTTAACTCTAGACAAGGAAATACTGATTACGAACTGTGGTGTGACTGGCTGTGCTGGCTAGGGCTGATCTGGGGTTCTGTTGTGATCACCTGGTCTGGGGTCACATGGCCCAATCACACAGACCCACTCCCTATATACAGTCATGGCCGAAATTGTTGGCACCCCAGACATTTTTCCAGAAAAACAAGTATTTCTCACAGAAAAGTATTGCAGTAACACATGTTTTGCTATACACATGTTTATTCCCTTTGTGTGTATTGGAACAAAGCAAAAAAAGGGAGGAAAAAAAGCAAATTGGACATAATGTCACACAAAACTCCAAAAATGGGCTGGACAAAATTCCAGAGATAAAAAGTAGAAAATAGTACAGACTATACATATTAGCCCCTCCTTGGTTTTGTAATATTTGTGCAATTTTTTTAAATAAATGGAAATATTCTGGAACCCCAGGGTCATAAGCAAGAAGGGAATGTCACATGCTTGAAGTCAGATCTTGCCAGGATTATTATTATTATTTTATTATTATTATTATTTATTTATAAAGCGCCAGCATATTCCGCAGCGCTGTACAATAAGCACAGTACAGACAGGGTTACAATACATTGAACAACATTTGACAAACAGTACAGGAGGAGATGAGGGCCCTATTCCCGTAGGAACTCACAATCTAGGAGGGTTGGGGTTGGAAACAGGAGGAGAGGACTGTAAGGTGAGAGTGATTGATGGTTGCGTCAGTGAGTTGGGTGGTAGGCTTCCCTAAATAGGAATGTTTTCAGGGAGCGTTTGAAGGAAGAGAAGTTAGGGGAAAGTCTGACAGCACGAGGGAGAGCGTTCCAGAGAGTGGGGGCTGCGCGTGAGAAATCCTGCAGTCTATCATGGGAAGAGGTGATGCGGGAGAAGCTAGGCGCAGGTCACTGTTTGACCTTAGGGAGCGGGCTGGGGTGTATTTGGTGATTAGTGAGGACAGGTAGTGGGGCGCTGAGTTAGTGAGGGTTTTGTAGGTAAGGATAAGGATTTTGAACTTAATTCTGCAGTGGATGGGGAGCCAGTGAAGGGACTCGCAGAGGGGAGCGGCAGAGACAGAGCGGCGGGTGAGGTGAATTAGCCTGGCGGAGGCGTTCAGGATGGATTGTAGGGGGAGAGGCGGGACAGAGGGAGGCCAGATAAGAGATTATTGCAATAGTCGAGTCGGGAGATTACCAGGGCGTGTATGAGTTGTTTTGTGGTGACAGCGGTAAGAAATGGCCGAATTCTGGAAATATTACGCAGTTGGTATCGGCAGGAGGAGGAAAGAGACTTGATGTGGGGGATGAAGGAAAGAGCAGAGTCCAGTGTAACTCCAAGACAGCGAACTTGGTTTGATGGGGAGATGGTGATACCCTCCACCGTGATAGAGAAGTCAGGAGGTGGGAAGGCATTAGAGGAGGAATAAGTAGGAGCTCAGTCTTTGACATGTTGATCTTTAGGTGGTGGGAGGCCATCCAGGAGGAGATGCCAGATAAACAGTCACTGACTTTTGAAAGGACAGGGGGAGAGAGATCAGGGGTAGAGAGGTAGATCTGAGTGTCATCAGCGTAGAGGTGGTAATTAAAGCCAAAGCTGTTGATGATTTTGCCCAGGGAGGAGGTGTAGATGGAAAAGAGCAGAGGACCAAGGACAGAGCCTTGAGGTACACCAACAGATAGAGGCAATGAAGAGGAGGAGTTACCAGCAAAGGACACACAGAAGGACCTGTTGGATAAATAGGAGTCAACCCAAGCAAGTGCAGTGTCACCGAGACCCAGAGAGTTGAGGGTCTGTAGAAGGAGGGGGTGGTCAACAGTGTCAAAAGCAGCCGAGAGGTCAAGCAGGATGAGAATAGAATAGTGGCCGTGTTTTTTAGCAGTTAGGAGGTCGTTGGTGACTTTGGTGAGGGCAGTTTCAGTTGAGTGTAGGGGACGGAAGCCAGATTGCAGGGGTCAAGTAGGGAATTGGAGGACAGGAAGAGGGAGAGGCGGTTGAAGACTAGTTTTTCTAAGAGCTTTGATGTGAAGGGAAGCAGGGATACAGGGCGGTAGTTGGATGGAGAGTTGGTGTCTAGGGATGGTTTCTTTAGTAAAGGGGTAACTAGCGCGTGTTTGAAGGCGGATGGAAAGGAGCCAGTGGAGAGAGATAGGTTGAAGATGTGTGTGAGAGCAGGGGTGAGGAGAGGAGAGGGGAGGAATTAGATGTGAGGGAATGGGGTCGAGCGGGCACGTGGTGAGATGTGAGGAGGACAATAAGGAATTGACTTCCTCCTCAGTGGTTGGGAGGAAGCGGCAGAGGGTGGCAGAGGGGACCTGTGGGAGTGGAGGTGGCAGATAACTATCTTGTGTTGGGATGTTGCTTCTGATAGTTAGAGTTTTACTGAGGAAGTAGTCTGCCAGGTCTTGAGCGCTGAAGGCAGCTGAGGGGGGAGGTGCAGGTGGGTGAGGAGGGTGTTGAAGGTGGACCAGAGCCGTTTAGGGTTGGAGGACAGCGTAGATATAAGAGATGAGAAGAAGGATTGTTTGGCCAAGTGGAGGGCAGAGGTGTATGACCGGAGAATAAACTTGAAGTGAACAAAATCAGCTTCAGAGCGGGATTTCCTCCAGGCACGCTCTGCAGTGCGGGAGCATCTTTGCAGGTAGCGAGTTTGGAGGGTGTGCCAGGGCTGAAGCTGGCGGCGTGGGGCCTTGCAGAGTCGAAGAGGAGCAAGAGTGTCTAGAGCAGAGATAAGCGTAGTGTTGTAGTGATTAGTGGCAGCATCAGGGCAGGTGAAGGATGAGGTATGAGGGAGGTGGTGAAGTAGGTTGGAGAATTGATGGGGGTCCACAGCATGTAGATTTCTGCGAGTGTGTGCGGGGTGGGGGAGCAGGGTGTTTAGGAAGTCCAGATAGGTTGAAAGAGAGAAGGTGGTGGTCAGAGATGGGGAAAGGGCGACATTTGAACTCAGAAATGGAGCAGAGGTTGGAAAAGACCAGGTCAATAACGTGACCATCGCGGTGGGTAGGGAGGAGGGAGGATTGTGTGAGTCCAAGGGAGGACGTGAGTGAAAGAAGTTTGGAGGCAGCAGGAGCGGAAGGATCGTCAATGGGAATGTTGAAGTCCCCGAGAATTAGGCATGGAAGATTAGAAGACAGGAAGTGAGAAAGCCAGGTAGCAAAGTGGTCAAAGAACTGGGAGGTTGGTCCCGGTGGGCGGTAGATGACTGCCACCCTGAGAGCCAGAGGAGAGAACAGGCGGATGCAGTGTGTCTCGAAGGAGGAGAAGGAGAGGGATGGGGGTGGAGGGAGATGCTGGTAGGTGCAGGTGGGAGAGAGCAGGAGCCCGACCCCGCCACCATTTCTCACCCCGGTCTGGGGGTATGGCTCAAGTGTAGACCGCCATGTGAGAGAGCAGCAACGGAGGCCGTGTCAGAGGGAGTTAGCCAGGTTTCAGTTAAAGCTAGGAGGTTGAAGGAGTTTGAAAGGAAGAGGTCATGGACGGCTGTGAGTTTGTTGCACACAGAGCGAGCGTTCCAGAGGGCGCAGGAGAAAGAGGACAGGCGCTGAGGGATGATGGGAATGAGGTTGCTGGGCTTGCAGGGAGGTGATTTATGTGCGATGGAGATAGGATGAGAGGGAAGTATTGGATGTGTTGTGGGGCCAGGGTTAGGGGATATGTCACCTGAATAGAGTAACAGCAGGAGGGTGAGAAAGAGAAGGTGGGAATGGGATTTGTGGGCGTGGGAGTGATTGGCAGCACGAGAGTTAGAGGGAGACCATGTTCTGAGGAAACAAAGGAGCTCATGTGAGGCCATCATGTGGGACGAGAGGAGGGAGGGAGAGATGCAGATAGTGTAGGGGTCGGTGGTAGAGGGGCAGGAGTTCCATTTAAGGAGAAAGGTAGAAGTAAAGAGGAGAAGCGTGAGAGAAAGCATGAATAGACTTGCGTTTACCCAGAGTAAAATTGGGCCTTGCAGTTCCTTCCTCCAGTCCCGCAACTCCAGGAATCAACTCTGCGCGTCCACTTAAGACTGTCACTTGTGAATGTCACAGAGCCTGGCTCAAATGGAGCCAGTCTTATGGTTATATAGGGCAGACTGATTGCAATCAGGCAGTTAAAAAGTCAACAGCTGAAGCTGGATGGGCTGTGTCAATAGGGCAGGAGATTCACATGCTAATTAGCAAAGCAAATGGTGGAGAAAACAAAAATAAATAAAAAAACAGAAAAAAACCCAAGGAACGTTATAAATGTGGGTGCCTGCGAATACTGGGTGATAATGCCTACCAGCAAAAGTATGCAGGGGTTCAGTTGAGCTGTGGGTGTCTGTGGATGATGGGTGATAATGCCTACCAGCAAAAGTATGCAGGGGTTCAGTTGAGCTGTGGGTGTCTGTGGATGATGGGTGATAATGCCTACCAGCAAAAGTATGCAGGGGTTCAGTTGAGCTGTGGGTGTTGTGGATGATGGGTGATAATGCCTACCAGCAAAAGTATGCAGGGTTCAGTTGAGCTGTGGGTGTCTGTGGATGATGGGTGATAATGCCTACCAGCAAAAGTATGCAGGGGTTCAGTTGAGCTGTGGGTGTCTGTGGATGATGGGTGATAATGCCTACCAGCAAAAGTATGCAGGGGTTCAGTCTCCACAGTATCTCTCCACGGTTATAGAGCAGTGATGTGTTACCTCTACTCCATCCAGCCGGTGCTATGTGTGACATAGTGTATGGATCGGTTTGTGTATTCCCTCTGTATTTTTGTTTAAAGGTTTAGGTATTAACCCCCATGAGGGTATGTTTTGTTTGGTTCTTGCTGCAGGTGTCTCACCTGGCAATTATGCAGGTTAAATACCGTAGATACTCGAGTATAGTGCGACCCGAATATAACACGATGGATAGAGATTTATTATGGAAATGAGAGAATACTCAAGACTAGGGATGAGCTGTTCGGGTTCGGACGGTTCGGGGTTCGACCCGAACTTAGCCTGTTCGAGCAGATTGCGAACACCGAACATTTCCGGGTGTTCGCCGCATGTTCGACCACAATGGACCACAATGCATTTTCCCACTGGCCTGAAGCTCGTAATTGGCTACAGACTTGCACCTGACCACAGGTCTGGTGCAAGACTGGTTGAACACTATGCCAATCACCGCTCAGAGTCCTGATTGGGCAAATTTTGCCCAATCATGGGCTTACAGAGCTAACTCCCGCAGCACACTATATAAGGTTTCCACGCATCGCTTCTGCGCACATTTCAGAGGAGATTTCAAAGGAGATAGTTGTGTGTGTTGTTACTGCCGGTCTGCCACGCTACTGGGGGGGTCTGGGGGGGTCTCATTTCGACCAAATATCAGGGAATTTAGGTGATGTGTGTCTTGTCACTGTGCCAGCAAGTTTTATTGGGGTTTACAACTTTATTTAAAACATTTGTGAATTGAGGTGATTTTCTGTGTCTTGTCATTGTGCCAGCAAATCTTTTTGGGTCTCATTTATACCAAATATCAGGGAATTTAGGTGATGTGTGACTTGTCACTGTGCCAGCAAGTTTTTTTGGGGTTTACAACTTTATTTAAAATATTTGTGAATTGAGGTGATCTTCTGTGTCTCGTCACACAGCCAGCAAGTTTTTTTGGGGTCACTAATTTCTTTAAAACACTTGTGAATTAAGGTGATCTGTGTCTCGTCATACAAACAGTACCACGCTGTATTTTGGGGCTCACTAATTTCTTTAAAACACTTGTGAATTAAGGTGATCTGTGTCTCATCACACAAACAGTACCACGCTGTATTTTGGGGCTAACTAATTTCTTTAAAACACTTGTGAATTAAGGTGATCTTCTGTGTCTTGTCACACAGCCAGCAAGTTTTTTTGGGGCTCACTAATTTCTTTAAAACACTTGTGAATTAAGGTGATCTGTGTCTCGTCATACAAACAGTAACACGCTGTATTTTGGGGCTCACTAATTCTTTAAAACACTTGTGAATTAAGGTGATCTGTGTCTCGTCACACAAACAGTACCACGCTGTATTTTGGGGCTCACTAATTTCTTTAAAACACTTGTGAATTAAGTGATCTGTGTCTCGTCACACAAACAGTACCACGCTGTATTTTGGGGCTCACTAATTATTTTAAACATTTGTGAATTGAGGTGATCTTCTGTGTCTCGTCACACAGCCAGCAAGTTTTTTTGGGGCTCACTAATTTCTTTAAAACACTTGTGAATTAAGGTGATCTGTGTCTCGTCATACAAACAGTACCACACTGTATTTTGGGGCTCACTAATTTCTTTAAAACACTTGTGAATTAAGGTGATCTTCTGTGTCTCGTCACACAGCCAGCAAGTTTTTTTGGGGCTCACTAATTTCTTTAACCCCTTAGTGACCGGGCGGTTTTACACAAATCCGTCTTTTAGTGACCGCTGCTGTTTTTACGTTTCTGCGCTGTTAGTGTTTAGGTCAAATTTTCCTCTTACTCGTTATCAACCCACACATATTATACACCCTTTTTCCCGCCATTAAATGGACTTTCTAGAATACCATTATTTCCATCATATCGAATAATTTACTATAAAAAAAAATATGAAATATGAGGAAAAAAATGGTAAAAACACACTTTTTTGTAATTTAACCCTTTCAATGCGGAGGACGCGCTGAGCGCGTCCTCCGCATTCCCGCTGCTGTGCGGAGGACGCGCTGAGCGCGTCCTCCCATTGGGGTCAGCGTTCGGCCGGATTCCGGCCGATCGCTGGCCCCCCCGTTGCAGGCTGACATCCTCGATGTCAGCCGCGCATCCGGACCGCAGCCGCCAGAATTAGGTGTCATCGCGGCAGCGCGATGACACCTAATTCAGCCCCCCCCCGCATGTGCGGAGGAGGCGCCTGAAAGAGGAGGGGAGGTCCTTCGGACCTCTCTCCCTCCCGATCGGCGGCTCTGCGGGGGTTAACCCAGCATCATTTGGAAGGGCACAGCCTGTCCTTCCAAATGGTGCCTGGCATTAACTCCTGGGGAGCTGGATCGCGAATCGGCGCTGAAAAGCGCCGGTTCGCGATCCTTTCCCGGAGCTGGCCGACATCTTGGATGTCGGCCAAGCCTCCGGAACTCCCCCTGAGGACTGGCGTCATCGTGCGTAGCACGATGACGCCAGTCCTAGAGTTAACCCCTAGCTGCCACCAACTGTGGAGATAGGGAGTTCCAATGAACTCCCTATCTCCCGATCCGTGGCAGTTAGGGGTTAATGTTTGGTATGGTTGGATCGGCCAGAGCATGGCCGTTCCAACAATACCAAACTTGAATGT
Source organism: Leptobrachium leishanense (assembly GCA_009667805.1). NCBI lineage: Eukaryota > Metazoa > Chordata > Amphibia > Anura > Megophryidae > Leptobrachium > Leptobrachium leishanense. Next base: position 69,710 of record RXON01002387.1, read on the forward strand.
GAAAAAAGTTTTTTTAAAAAAAATACAAATAAAAATTAAAATAAAAATATATTTTAAACAAAAAAATTATAAAAAAAAAATTAACATTTTTTTTTCTTTTTTTGGTTTGTTAGTGTAGCAATATTGTTCCCATTGCAATTATAATGTGAACAATGATGCTGCACTAACGATTTTTGTATGCGGTGCGTTTTGTTAAAAATCGCGTAATTTTCCCCCAAAAAAATGTAACGAGACCCCATCTCTAATTTTTTTAATAAGCGCACCCCATACAAAATATAACCGCAATTGCTCGCATGTTAAAATGTGAAAAAAAACACTTTACACGTTGTAAATTATTGAAAATACATATTTTATTGCATTTTTGTTATAATATACAGACATGACATAATGTATACATATAATAATGACATATTATGAATCTACTGAGTCTGACGGAAAGAACGATATATAATATGTCTGGGTCATATACTAAAATAAGCCTTAAAAACACGTTTAAACATGATGAGCAAAACCGGTAAAAATGACCTCAGCACAGGGGCGGGAAAAGCCTCAGCAGCGAAAGGGTTAATCCCCAAAATCTACAACCACCCAAAAAGACCCCGGCTAAATAGGTTTAAAATTTTGTCCCGAGACTAGAAATACCCAATTTTTACATGTGTTTGCTTTTTAACCCCTTCACTGCTGAGACAGTTCACCTATGTGCGCTGCGCTCATTCTGACCATTTTGTACTATTTATTTTTAGATGACAGCCTAGGTCCTATTTAATTAAACTCCCCCGAGACAAAAAAACTTTTAAAAAAAAAACATTTTTTTATTTTATTTAATTTTTTTTTTTTTTTTTTATTTATTTATTTATTTTTTTTTTTAAAACCAAATGAAGAGAATAATGGTCTCCAATTGTCCGTCCTTAACCCCTAAGACCCTGTCTTAGGCACACCTTGAGTTAACTCTCCTTCTGCGCAGGGAGAGAGAGAGAAATCAAAACACACGAGGCATATTTTAGTCTGGCATCCCTCTCTCTGCCTTCCAACGGTTCTTGACACATATTTATACCCTGTGTCAAGGCGCTGGCTCTTTATTTCATTAGTTAACATTTCAAAACATAACATAGTTCATTGGCCAGTTTCAATACAGGTCTGGTGACACATTTCTAGACAGTCCCGTGGCCTCGGCATGTGATTTCTTGAAATATCAGCATTTCTTCAGACATCAGTACTTTTTTAAAACATCAGCACTTTTCTTTATCACTTGAGAAAAACATTTGCAAACATCAGTATCCTTGCCATTCCTAAAGACATTTGCAAACATCTTGAGAAGTGAACCTTAGTCCTATAATACTGCTGACTATCAATTTATCTTAAAACTATTATAATTCCTGGGGTGTTATTTAACTACTTATAGGGTCCTTCTTATAGGTTAGCAGATGGTGGTCTGAGGATTCCTTTTCCTTCAATCCCCTCTTAGAATCATAGTATGATCATACTATTTGATTCTTTCTTTGTTTCATCTATCTACTGTAAGTTAGTATGGGTTGGGGAGCGAGACCCTCAATACCCATGTGGATCAATATAGAACTAGGGGGGGGCTGTACCTGCCACGGAACGGGTAACACATGGCAGTCTCCCAGTGCCTATTTATCTTCCTAACCTACCTTTTTCAGCCAATATCATGTCCAGAGCCATCCGGTTCTGGAACATCATAATGGATGTGGATTGTAGTTGGTCAGCGAGGCCCTGTAAAGCTTCGCGAGTATAATTAACAAATCTCTGCTGGTTATAATATAAATAGTTAATCCAATCTACATTCTTATTAATAGTAACAAGAGGTGCTAGGAATGACTCAAACCCTGCCTTTACCTGATCCCTTGCTTTAAATTCATCAGGGACCCCTCTTGGTACCCCTATAACATCAATATTGACACACATAACAATTTGTACGGTTATTGTTTAGGGCACTAAATTTTACCCATTCTAGCCAAACATTTACATCTGAAAATCCTGTTTCCATTACTATGCTGTCTTCATAGGTGGGATTGGCTATTGATTGGTGTTAGGTAGGAGAGGAGGAGGTCTCACTACCTCTCCATATTTCCTGGGTAGGAATGGGTTCTCTTCCTTCTTATAAATGGCCATATCTTGGGGTTTGAACTTATATCGAGGGAATTTGGTTGTGGCAGTTGCGTATATT